>MU124141.1:0-14636 GCA_014904935.1 Melanogaster broomeanus
TCTAAAGGTCGTGCGAGGGGTATATGTGTGAAAAGCACGACGGGGCCCAGAGGTCCAATGGACGCAGTTTGCTTCACGAACTCAACCGGTCCATGCGCATCCCCAGACCAGCCATCGTAACCATGTCCCCGTCGAGCACGCGACATATCTTCTTCGACAAGACCAGGTGCATCGATAAATACGAGTGTATGGTTCCCGATGGTGCGACGGTAATTCCGAGGGCCGAAGTGAGAGGCATACCGCGCGCCAGCTTCAAGTGACCACGTAGCATAGCCAAGGCTAGAGGGGGTGGTAGATGAGATTGCGCAATGCTCAACACACTTGCCGAGTGACGAACCCAACGTCATGATTGCCTGGTATGTAATATGTAGGCACTGGAGCATCTCCCATGCTGAATATACTTCGATATCGTGCATAATAAGCTTCGTAGCTGGAAAGAAATCAACCTTAATACACGTGTGAAGGTCCGCCTTAGAGGCGGATATGTCGAACAACGTACTCACTGTCCGACATGGATGCTCGGCCATTGTCCATCATATCACCTAAAAACATTGGATTCAGTATCACACTCCATACTAACGACCAAATTGTTTGCAGGCTCACCGAGTACAACCACAACGTCGGGCTGAAGACGGAGGAACGCAGAATTCCAGCTTTTCCGGAGGTTGAGGTCCACCATGATCTGGCTCAAGGCAGACAGCAGGGGTCCGCGCTCAGGATACGAATGCCGGTTGATTATCTGTGGGTCTGCTATGACCAGTATCCGCACGATGCGTGAATCAGGGATGTGAGGCTAAGGAGTTATGGCACGTTCGGTCAGCGTACTTCGGGGAGCAGAACGAGGTGCTGTACATACTTGACGTGTGTCGGGCCAGTAACAGTCGCGTAAAGCGAAGCGGAACGTGCCAAGTTCCACCCAGATGACTGTCAGGACCCACACGGCGCGGAGCCCACTGCGCAGCCGACCAGATTTTGTGTTGAACGACATCACGGTGTAAAGGAGCGAGCCTTGTTGGGCCCATGGGAGGACAGTCACCACGCTGTCAAACGATGATGGTGAACCGGTCACGGGATCCAGAATATTAGCGTTACTTCCAAATTAGGACGAGCGCTGTCCCGAATCGAGCCTTGTAGTCGGAGCTGCACTAATCGTCGTCGACGCAGATGTCGGACTAACAGCACAATCACACACTTTAGAGAGTTTAATGTGCACAGTAGACAAGAAATAAGTCGAAGGGGAGAATAACATTGACACTCGCATCCACACCGAGAACTGCTAACACAGTTGTCCACACGGGAGACAACTGACTCAAGCAGTACTAGTACACGCCTGACTGCAAGGACATCTGCGGGGGTGCACCACACGGTCCCTATCACGGGAAACAGCAGGATAGGGTGTTGATTCCCTGAGAGAATGAAAGGGCGGTCCTTGTACTCATTTTAGTTGGTATTGAACGCTCGCGTTTGCAATAGAAGGAAACGATGAATACAAGGACGAGAAGGCCCATTCTATATCTTAAATCAATGATGCTCCGCGTGTTCATCATGGTGTCCATGTCCGTGCCCCTCCCATGGATGCCGCAAGCCCTAGAGAAGAAGGCGGAGTTTGTTAAATTATGTGAGAGCAGCCCACGTTTCCAAACGGCGTACCAGGAGCTTCGGACCGTCCTCACTAGAAGGTCGATAAGAGCAACGATCAGACCACACGGAAAAACGGCAGGAAGTGGAAGCGAGCTGAACACCCACCGTGCTCTGTAGAAAATGAAGAACCACATGGTCGCACCGAGAGCTTTCGAGAGAAATTGGTATCTGAACCCGGGAAGATGAGGGTTGAACCCTGAGGCTGTCGTTTAGCAGGAGGTTAGTGCGCTAGAACACTGGCGAGTATTGTCAGCTGCGTACGGTGACTTCCGCCTGCCATGATGGATGTTCACCAGAACGATGATGTTTGGTCCTGTTTACTGCTGGAAGCCTATACTCCTGTTAAGTCACAGGGGGTGACTGGTGTCAACTGATGAAGTTGAGGAACATAATGGGGTCGCATCGTATCTACGCCGTCAAATTAACACCCGACCTCTCGTATCAATACACGCTCCTACCCTATGAAAAAAATGAAACAAGACAGGCATCCCCTGCATCATGTCCGTCGTCACCCATGAACTTCTACAGATCCGAGATAGTTCCAGTTCCCCTTATCTACAATTAGATCCTCCAAGAGGCATATCCAGGTTATCACAGATCCTAGAAGGTCAACGCGTCAGCGAGAGAACAGTGTCATTGGAGGTTGACTGTACAATCATATTAAGGTTTCCGGAGAGTAACCCTGAAAATTGCACGGTCAGCAGCTTCTGGTAGTTCCTGGAAGACATCTCTTACGATTCTCTAGCGTACACCCATCAGGTATGTCTATCCTCTGGCCTTCGTTTGCCACCACTAGTGAGGCGGGAGTAAGTATGAGGATCCACATATTGCCAAAAAAGGACGTAGTAACAGAACTCGTTCACCCACCGATGACAGTCCCGCGGAGTGTCACTCCTCGGCCGAAGTGCACGTCGCCAGAGACTGTGAGATGGTCCAAGTCGATGATCGTCGGTATCTTCTTGAAGCGGGCCTGAAAGTCCTGGATCTGTTATCGACATTGTGAGCTAACGACACCCTGGAAGCTACAAGGTAGCGATGTGAAGCACCACCTTCTTGAAATGATCCCCAAAAGTGATAACTGGAACGCTGCCAAAAGTCCTGTTCTCGCTCATCGTTAGCTGCCCATCTTTGAGCGAGTATATGTCACTCTTGATGAGAAGGAGGTCAGAGCAGGACTTGACGGGGAGGAAGCGCGAACGGGGAACGTTGATTCCATGAGCATTCTTGAAGTGCTTGACGGCCGCGCCGGCGGCTGTCTCGAGCTGAATTGTTACGCAAGCATGAGGTTACATCCATCTGGCGTATGAACGGAGCGTGCCTGGATGACAGGTTGCCCGTCGTCTGTGATTTTGGGATTAACGATGATGTCAAGATTCATGCCCCCATCGTCCATGATTGTCTTGAGAGCTGAGGGACACTTAAAACATAATACGCCGTCTAGTTCAAAGACAAGGTACCTCTGAGGTTGATCCACAGATTGTTTGTGTTGAAGATCTTGAATTTGCGCACTAGAAGGCATATAACAACGTTCCCTGTTCACAAGAAGAATCTCGCTCACCGGATTTGAAGTCGTCCATGTGCTCCAAAGGAACTTGAGCGATCTCCAATAGACGCATCGAGCCATCATAATTGATGAGTGTACCTCCCTAATGAATATATCATTAGTTGCGATAAACGACACATTTGGACAAACCTCACCGTGATGTCTCCTTTGGTCTTATTTGTAACTTCCATCAGGAAATCCGCCCCAGTATCGACCATATGCTGCAGGATATTCTGATCCACTCTGATAGAAGTACATCGAATGCTGCTTTACGCCCTCGAAGATGTCGTAACTTACATGGCACCCAAATTATCCGAGTTTGATACAAACAAGTACTCCTTTCCAGCCGCCAAAAGGCGGTCCAAAACACCACTGTGCACGAGCGAATGATATAGATCCCCATGACCAGGTGGGTACCAGTGCTTCTTATCGTCTCCCACGCGGCGCGGGCACGGCTGCAAGCTGTCCTTCCAAATACGTGGATACCTTGACTGGTTAAAGGTTATTATCTTGGTCCGCTGGCTGACGTATTTCTTGACGATACGTATCGTATCGTCGTAGGTGTTGAAAGACGTCATGAGGACCAGCGGGACGTCCACTTGTTGGGTCGTATTAAGATGCTCAACTTGTTTGACGGTGAGATCGAGGAAGGTCAGTCCGTCTTTAACTTCAAGGGCACTCTTCGCACCCGACATGCCTGTGTTGGTTGTCTGCATCATTCATTTCCCGACCAAATGGGAAATGTATACAAACCCATTGAAGTCCCAAGACCGCCATTGACCTTGAGTACCGCCAATTTAGACAGTACATTCGGATCAGGGATCCTCGGGAGCTGGTCATAGGGTATAATCTGATCTTCGCCAGGCGCTTTAATTCGTTCCCAGTCCCTACCACAGCCCATGTCACGAATAAGAACAAACGACAACACCCAAAAGTAGGGATGAAGCACTGCACGTACAGCTCCTGGTGGTTCTCCTTTTCCGCGAGGTAGCGGGCGTGAAGTTTGAAGAACGCCTGCATCTCTAGATCGAACGCCTATGGGGCGGAGTGTACACAGGACGAAGACAGTGCATCATATTAGGCGTCATTCAATATGCCATGAGTACGCGAACGCAGGGCCAGAATGAATAAAGTCACGCACTTTTCGTGCAATTGGGTTCGCTGTATGAACAAGCCGATTGAGCTCGCTTCGCGTAGTTTTCGACATCGGGGAGGAATCATTTCCCCTCGGATTCTTGCGTCTGCGAAAACCATGAAAACTTGCTGTCTCGAATAAGGTCATTGTTCAATGCTAGGGTGGACCAGTCCCAGAAGACAGAGTACAGGAAGGGGAAGGAAGATAGAAGCTGGAGAGCGCATGTCTACCAGCATTTAACCGGCTAAACGAACACGCATGCATGGTGAGGTCGAGCATTGATACGGCTCTGTTGGAGACACAACGAAGTTGTAAAGGGCGCGTCAATGTAGAAATAGCAAGCAACGACGGGCTTTACTTGAAGAGGAAGACAACGTTGTCCGTTCGGATGTCCGTCGGACACCCATTTGCTTGTAGGACATGAACGTTGCTTCATCCTGAACTATACGCACGGATTGGTACAGGACGGTGTCGGATAACGCGTGTTTATCTTGCGGATGACATGCGGGATGAATACCCATATGTGGGGCCGCGAATCATGAAAGTAGCGGCAGTGTAACCTCCTCGCGTCGACAGTCTCATGTCATCTAGACGGGCAGCAGGGTGATGGGAAGCTACTTTTAGATCAAATAGCAATTGCGAGACTAACCGTTCACGCTTAGATGAAGGGATGGATGGCAACTCGTGTTTGTGGGTCTTGGCGTAGACTTAATCACGCTCGTAATGCGTCCCAGCGACAAATGTCTACAGCCTATGACATCTCGATGCACATATACTATAGTAGTTTGTCGGTCTTCGCTAAGCGCGGTAATGCCTGGTGACTCTGTAACAGTGTCAGAAGAGAGGCAAAAAGGCCCCATAATTTTTTTGGTCCAGATGGTGTCCGCTCGTTGGTACAACTAGGGTTTCATGGCGACAGCGCCGCTCACCCAGTGGAATCATTATTTGCTCTGGTTGCTGTCATCGCTGATGAGTAGATAGGAGGAAAAGAGGCAGCCACAACTGTATCGGTAATTACCGTCTGAGTTTCAATAATACAAACCTTGATTTTCAGGTGCTATCATCAAAACCTTAGCAGGCTTCAAGACTCCCATCCTCAAGACTCCCCGACATGGGTAAGTGCTGACCGACGGCATAATCATCCTTTGGCAATGTTTCTGATGGCTCTTGATTGTATTGATCTACCAATCTTATAGGTATTTCACGTTCGTCCCGGCACAAACGCTCCGCGACCGGTGCCCAGCGGGCCCACTACCGCAAGAAGAGAAAGTTCGAGCTCGGTCGTCAACCCGCCAGCACCAAGCTTGGCCCTAAGCGTATCCACTCTGTGCGTGTGCGTGGTGGTAACCTCAAATACCGCGCTCTTCGTCTCGAATCCGGCAACTTTGCTTGGGCTTCTGAGCATACCACCAGGAAGACTCGCATTATCGGTGTCGTGAGTATATTGGGGTACTAGTGTCTTGAAGGTGCTGAATCTTTTTATGATGGGACTTAGGTCTACAATGCCTCGAACAACGAGTTGGTCCGTACAAACACCCTGGTAAAGAGCGCTATCATCCAAATCGATGCTACTCCATTCAGACAGTGGTACGAGGCCCACGTAAGTAGATATTAATCTGCATAGAGATAGAATTGCTGAAAACCATTTGGTGACCGCAGTACGCACAGCCCATCACCAAGAAGGGCGCCAAGGCACAAGTCCCTGCTGGCGAGGAGGCTGTTAAAAAATCTAGCCACGTGCTACGCAAGCTGGAGGAGAGAAAGAAAGGTAAATTTTCATCGTCCGACTCCTCGAGCAATACTGACGGGTCATTCAGAGGCTAAGATCGACCCCCTCTTAGAGCAGCAATTCCTTGCTGGTCGTTTGTACGCTGCCATCTCCAGTAGACCAGGACAGTCTGGCCGCGCTGACGGGTATGTCTTGGAGGGCAAGGAGCTCGAGGTATGTGCTAATCAGGTGAAAATGGTATGGCTACGATACTGACTGACGTCAATGATGTAGTTCTACATCAGGAAGCTCCGGTCTGGAAAGCAAAAGCACGCGCACAACGCATAAGATCTGTCGATGATTAATTCCCTTCACACGCCGCCGGTGACCAGTTCAGTCGTGATACCTGGGTGTTTGGGTTCGAGAGGGGACATGGAACCGAAAAATAACCAGGCTTTAGTATATGCGACTCGTACTGTTTTTTTCTACATGCCATCATGTCCAATGTAAACCATGTCCTCCCATTGTTTTCCAGCGCATCTCATCTTAGGTTTTTTTATTTATCTTGAACAAGATAAATTATATCAGTGGAGCGTTAGTATCAGATTACATAATCGGAACCAATGCAGGTTAATGCCGTAACCGAGGCAATGTAACTTAGGACCCGAGTCTTGTTCCTCTTGCTCAGCCTTTCGCGTCATTTCTTCTACTATTTTCAAGTCAAACCGTACTTTCCCCATAATTTCTGCTAGAACGCGACCTTGTCATCTTCGTCGTCGTTGAGCTCGATGCCGCCGACGTCGGTGACAGGTAGCACCTCCCTGGGCCTCATACAAGGGGCTTCTCTGACATGGCGCCCCACTAAAATCATGAACATGCGCGACCTCTCAAGGGATGATGACTTTCTCAGCCATCTTCTGGTAGAAAAGCTTGGTACTGGCAATGTGCCACTCGCAGTACATAAGATGGACCCATCCCGAAGACTCCCAAAAGTCCCTGCAGTTGATCTCATGGTAATTGTTAGACGCGTAAGTCGCTCTCCCACCATGCCTCATGTTGCGCCATTCACCCTCAGTCTCTCTCGTGCAACTACTCTTGTCTTTACATCTTTAGCTGGTCGAATGCAGAAGTGGTCCGCAGAACGCTGTCCGTCAAGCAGTGGACGAACTTCTCGCGTTGGTATCTTTCCGTTCCTACGCTCCAAGAATGATTCTCAGAACCCTATACTTCTAGCCTCCAGCCCGTTCGTTACTACCTCAAGCCTTACACGCAAAAGCAAATTAATGCGTTTGCCACGTGTGTATACGACCCTGCTCTTCCGCTAACAGCGCCTGATATTCGGCTCGCTACAGACATGCGTCGCGATACTTCGAGTTGTATAACCCTGGAGGCTGTATCGAGATAGCTCACACATCCAGATACTCTCACAAGACCGGAAAATCGGAATTGTGTATTCTTGCAACGCGTCCCCTATCGCCCGGGATAGTTATCGTGGAATTGAAAGGTTCCATGGCATACCTATCCAAGGAGGAGGATCGGGAACTAAAACGAACGGACCTGAGAAATGTTGACATTAGACGTGATTTCAGTGTGATCCATTCCCGCCAGATGAAGAAGAACCATCTATTTTTGGGGCCCGCTCGATTTGTGAATGTAAGTCATGATGGTCTCTTCTTTACCTGTCGTCAATGAATTAATCGTGCATTTTGTCTTGTGTTCCAAATAGCATGACTGCGACAACAACTGTGAGCTGTTTCGGGAAGGCAAATACATCACTTTCCGCGTGCTCCGGCCTATCGCCACTGGCGAAGAAATAACAGCACACTATGGTGATGGTTACTGTCAGTCCAAACTGAGTCTCGTCTATGCGCCACTTCTGATTTGTTCATTCAGTTGGCAGCAAGAATCGATACTGTCTCTGCGAAACGTGCGAGAACGGTGGCCGAGGTGGTTACGCACCAGAAATTGACATTTCCGGCGGTGAACCGGACGCCGCGGCATCCGATGATGATCTCAGCGATTCTGAGCCTGCCACGACTGCGGTAGGCAACGTAAATGAGCGCAGAACTCGCCGTGGAGTGTATGCTATAGTTCAAGAACAAGATGACGACTCGGACGAAAGTGATGATGAGGAAAAAGAGGCCAACAAGCCACTTGCAAATGCACCAGATGTCGGCGAGTTTGATTTGGAGTTAGGAGAATCGTCTTCGTGCGCTCTCCCATCCACTTCGCGCAGTTCAGCCTCGAGGTTGGTTAGCAATGTATCGTCCGTGGTCCTCATCCTGATCTTTTCTTTGTGTTTAACAGCTCTGTCCCCCCAGTCAGTCATGACACTGAGCTGCCAGATGGGACGAGGGCTCCATTTAAATCCATCATTTCTACGCGGCGTCAGAAAATGTCTGCTTCCGCCACCGCTACTCCCGAGATCTCCACGAAATCTCTTACGCCCATGCCGTCGGACTTTGTGCAATTGCCTTCTCGTAGTGCAAGGGAAAGTGCGAGCAGGCCGTCCACTCCCCTGAATAGTAAGGGCAAGGAGAAGGAGAGAGCCCCGATCAAGGAGGAACCGGAAGCACGAATCCTGCGCGCGCGTCCCTCTTTGCATATAGATAAGACCGAGTCATTGAACATTGCCAAACCGTTTGTACCAGTGGGGCAAGATGGACAACCGTTGCCTACCTGCGTAACTTGCCACAACATTCTCCCAGTGATTGAGGTTGGCGGGACAATAGTTTGGGGTCTTAATATTGACACGACGCCACGACGAGGAAGGAAGCGCAAGGAACTGCAAGAATGCCCTAGGTATGTAGGGCCTTCTTTCATACCCAAGATCAACTCGTGTCTCATATTTATGTTTATGTGCCGTTGCCTATTTGCGCCAGATGCATGCGCCACTTTGCTATTTATGGCCAACCGTGGCCTGCTCGTTTATCTAACCAGGTTGTTGGTCCTGTCACTCGAGATGACGCAGAGGCTTCTGCTCGACGCCCAGCGCAGAAGAACCCGCCTGCTGTCGATCAGAAACAAGCCTCTGGAGTTGAGGAGCGGTCAGCGAAGAGACGGAAGACTGACCAGGCGCCTGCTGTGGAGATGTCAGCTGAAGCCAAAGAACTTTTGATGCCTCCCAAGAGGAAGCGCGGCCGTCCCCGCAAATATCCCTTGCCGGAGGAGGAGCTTCCCAAGCGCAAACGAGGTAGACCCCGTAAAACATCGCCTCCTCGTCAACCACGTCCACCACCGCCTCCAAAACCACGAGCCACTACTCCCATCGTTAAGGTCGTAAAGCGTCGCATGTCCTCGCCTGCGAGCGTCAGGTCAAGGAACGAACCCACCAGCCCAACGTCCTCACGAGGCCATCTCAAGCCAAAGTCACTGGCTGTGCAGTGTCAGCCGAGGGATTCGAATGGTCGTTTCGGAAAGAAAGTCACTACCAATGGCAGATTTGTGAGGAAGAGAGCTCTGCAGAGGACGAAGGTGAAACGCTGGTTAGCCCACAAGCGGGAAGAGCAGGAGCAGCTTCAAGTCGACGATACGGCTGAGGACTTGACCCCCCTCACAAGCGGCAAACGCGGAATCTCCATCGCACCGGACGATTCACCCCGTCCAGGTAAAAGGCTGCGAAGCGGTCTGCATCTAGGGGACAGTGATGAAGAGCCCGCTCCGCCCAACGCCAGCAGTTCGTCTTCATCGAGGTTCAAGGGGATGAACGGAAGCCTCCTATGTCGCCCCAATCCGGCGAATTTTGCACGAAGAACCTGGGCTCCTCCGACCGGCGAGGACTCGTCTCCAGAGGATGAGGATGCTGAGGGCTCCCTTCGCACGTTAGAGAGCGAAAGCAATGGACCCGTGACTCCGGAAGACCGCACTCCACTTCCAATTCTAGGCGTGGACCAATTTCCATTCAAAGACAAGCACGAAGTCGACAGTAAACCTGAAGACATTGCTCCACATCGCCCCATGCCACGACCCTCTATGCACGGCATTTCCTCCTTCCTGACTTTCAGACCGTCTCCAGTTAATTTTGCCAGGCGACGATGGTCTTCGACCACAAAGTCTCCACTAGAATCAGGGTCAGGGACCCGTCGAAGTCAGAGACTACGACCGAGATCTTCGCTTCCTAGCGAGAATAATTTATCTTTGGCTGTCCCCCAATCTCAAATACCTTCCGCATTGAGCACGAGGTCAACGGTGGCTGGTCGATCAGTATCACCGCAGAAGCTCACGAAAGCCAGTGCTATTTCTCGCGCAGTCTCAGAAGCAGTATCTGAAAATGTACGTACGGATTCCCGAGGCTCTTTAATATCATAAATTGAAGCACCTCGCAGCTAGAGGACTTTTCGGTCCACTCCTTAAGACGTCGCACGGCGTTTCATGGCGAGGAATCATTTGATAGTACAAACTCCGATGACGACCACGCCATCGAGGAGCTCCTCACAGAAATGCCAGAGACCAATGAAGTTCCTGCAAACGAAGATCCGCTTTCTCATCTCCGCGTTACATACACAACGGAGCTCCCACCAGTCGTACCGTGGAAAAATGCTCAGGCAACACCCATGTCCCATTACCTGAAAAAGTCAGCTTCTTTCTGTGGCGATGAGTTAGCTTCGCCGACACTTGTTCATGCTGGGTGGGACTCTGCATCAGATGTACTTTCCGATTGACCTCACACCTAGAGTCCAGAAAGTCCTTTGGTGTAAATTATTCTGCCCATGACCTGTCTTTGCCGCTCAACCGCATCATCATAATAACTTATGTTCTGATGAGACTTTCTAGCTGCAGGCAGTCGGTTACACATGCTTATATCGTACCAATAGCTGTTAATGTTGTTCATACGACTAGTCACAAATACTTTCACTAACGCGATTGAACATGGAATTAGCTGACGATAACTGTACGTGCCACTCCTTCAATCCCTGCAATCTATTACGACTGTCCTTCTGGCTTGAGCGAGCTCCGACCAGCACGCAATATTTCATCTGTGGACAGCAAATTTACGGCTATCACGGAACTGCGTACCTAGATGAGCACAAAACACGTTCATGCGAATGGCATGCCTGACTCACCACGAGTGCAACATCTGCCTCTTCACCCTATAATTGTCCCAGATACCCTCAACAGTAGGGTCAAACGGCTCTCCGGACTGGAGGTCGAGACCAACTATGTTGCCCTCCGATTGCTCGTCCTAATAAGTAAATCGTACATATTGGGAAGAATTAAGTTGTTGCAATCAAAGGCACGAACCTGCAGGGCCACCACGACGTCTTGAACATCAAAACCACCATTCTGTGCGAGGGTTTTCGGGATTATCAGAAGAGCATCTGCGAATGCCTGTACACCCATTTTAACCCGTCCTTTTGCGGCCTTCTTGATAGGACCACTAAGATGTGCAGCACATGCGACTTCGAATGCCCCAGCTCCAGGGACTAGGCTCTCGTCTTCTAGGGCATTCTTTACAGCACGAAGTCCATCTCGAAGAGCATCTTGAATTTGTTGGATTGTGTGGGCGTTGGGTCCTTTGATCAGAAGCGTGACACTCTTGGGAGCCTTGACTTCCTCGACGAATGTATACTTTTCCTCTCCCAAAGTGTGCTCATAGACGAGACCAGCCCAACCTAGGATGTCTGGAGTGAGGTCATCGACGGAGTTTTGGGCTACGCCTCCACAAATGAGCTGCAGCCTATGATAACACTGCAATCAGTGCCCATCGTATTACGTGTGTGTGGAGTAGTACCGTTCCATATTGCGCCGCTTGGCACGCCGCAGGGCAAAAATTCCATTTTTTGCCAGAATATCAAGACTGAGTGGATCGATGCCCTTTTGGTTGATGACGACGAAATTTTTCGGCTTCTCTTTACCACCGACAGCTTGGTCACAGACGAGATTCTTGAGCTCAACAATCTTTTTAACCTTTGCGTCAACGAAGCGTCGCTCGGACTCGATGAGTTTCTCGCGTTGCTCAGCCGAAGAATAAAAGAAGCCAGAGTTAACCTCCCTAAGCGCTTGTGAATTTAAGAGTTGCAGGAAGTAGTGCAAGGCGACGTACGTCTTTTCGTATTCGAGGCTGACATTCAACGTCAGAATGTATGCATTTTCGACGCGTTTTGGCATATCCGGATGTCTGGCGCCGTGATCCATGACCAATCCACGCACAAGCTGAGTTTCAGACGCTGTGCGGTGCTGCATTTTCATAATTTCAACCATGTGAAGATCAATGGGGTCCCGCCATTGATCTTTGGCTTCTGCAGTAAACTTTTAGCGTGGAGACCTTGGTTCTTAGATTAAATTCATGCCTTTAGGGGGCGGTGGTGGCCTGATGGTAAGCACGGCGTCTACAACGTCAGCTGCGAGCTGCTTCGCTAACGAGGCGTGCAGCTTGGTAGCAAGCGAAGTATTTGCGACATTAATCAGGGTAGGTCGATCCAGCTTCGATGGCTGCTTAAACGTGTCGAGGAACTGTGCAGGTTGGGTCAGGAGTGGGTAGAAAATATGTAAGCCTCGGGAACAAACCGCTAAAGCCTCTTTCTTCGCGAGATCAAAGCCTTCCCCTATGACGGTAGGATGCACGCCTTCTGATATGTAGCGATCTGCTTGTTTAAGCAACTCTCCTACAAGAAGAACCACAGAAGTGGTGCCGTCGCCGACTTGATCGTCTTGAGCAACCGCAGTACGTGCGATCATTGCAGCCGTCGGATTTTGTATTTGCATCTCGGACAGCAGCACTTTACCGTCCTTGGTCATCTTGATCTGACCTGAACCGTCCACGAGCATCTTGAGGGTTCCTCTTGGACCTGAGGCAGATTTGATCGAGAATTCAGGCAGCGAGATGAGATGCGTAACGCTTACCGAGATTACCCTTTACCACACTGGCGAGTCCCATCGCGCCTGTTGTGTTGACCTGGTGAAAGGGATGGGAACGCGTAGAGAGATGGCAGGGAGAGATGAAATTACCTGCAATGCCGCAGCGCGACGAACACTCTCAGCTTTTGGGTTGATTAGTTCTATGCTAGACGACATGATGGATAACTTGAGGTGATTGGACGTTTAGCGGAAGGTTGTAAATGTTCTACTAGCAGTTGCCTGTAGCAGATTTAGGTGGTAGATGCAAAGGCAGATAATTTGGACGCGTTCAGTTGGCGGAGTGCCAAACCGAGTGCAGCGGGCATGAATGTTAACACCATCATCTTGACCTCACCAACTGGCCTGCAGACCATTCCCATCATTACTGATATTTGCGTGACTGACCACTGCTTAGCCTCAGCTTTCATTCCTATCCATCTGCGCTTACCCCACTGCTACGGCACCAGGCTGTCGCGTTTTTATCTGTGAAACGTGCTACCAACTCCTTCATCATGGACGCCAAAAAACTACCGGTCAGTCTGCTATATATCACTGCGACTAAATGGCTTGTCAGGTCAAGAAATTTCCTCAGCTTTTCAGGGTCGTAGCAACTGTCCTAGCCTCTATCGAGCCCGCTTCGTCTTACCATCATGTCCCGCAACACCAGCCAAACTTTCAGTCCCATGACCGATCTTCAAGCTCCTATGGATGTCCCATATCATCGCAGAGATACCTCCACCGTAGGCCCATATCAATGTTTCTTCATTCTCAAGCTAAACTTTTCTTCCATAACAGAAACCAAAGGCAATGCCTGTGAAACCTCCCTTTACAACTGATCCCCTTCCTCAAGCTAGGGAGAAGAGGCAGCCAGCCCAGCCCCTAAAGAAGCGCAAGCGCGCTGAACCTACTACTCCTCTCCTCTCTTTCGATCCGAGGCGCAGCGCCATTCCCTCCGGAAGACAGGATCCTCCTTTGGCTCCAACCACATATTCTGGACCACCCACTTCGGAGTATTCGACGCGCTCGTTTGATGAGCCACAAACGGCTCCTTTCTCCGATCACGAACCTCGTGATCCATCTTACGAGCTCCAGCATGGATGTGACGCACATAAACGGCCTCGTATTTTTGCACAGTGTCCCCCCATTGGACAGCCGCTGTCGTCATATCCCGCTACGCCAAGCACAGACATAAACGATATGAACTCGGGTCCGGCTGAGTTCTATGACTCGCCCGTGTCACATACCTCATCCTCTTCCCCAGCCCAGTCGGATCAATCTCACACTTACCCTCCCGACTTTCCCGTGGGGGACTACCCACGCCAAGTACAAGCTCCCTCGCAGATGTATCTGAATAACAATGCTGCATACGTACAGCCCACCGTGGTGCACCAGGATTCCTATGGTTATGTCATGGATCCTTGTGAAGATCGACCTGGGCAAGGTTACCCTGTCCAATACCCCGACTCTACCTATGCCAACGCCAGGCTACCACCTCACCAAATTCCCGCGTACCCCGAGAACGGCAGTTACCTTTGTCCCACACGCAGGTGCTAAGCTGACATTGCCCATGAATCTGGCTGGCCAACGTTCGAATGCCGTAGTTTTTTCTTGTCTCCGTACTATATATTTTGGTGCGTCTGGACTTTGACCAGTGTTTTGTAGAACCCCATGTAGGGTTTCTATACCGTGGTGTCACTGTAGATACCAATATACTTAAGTTAGACACTTTATATAAGATTTTGAACCTGCAGTCCGGCTATTCGGGGACTATT
>MU124142.1:0-14634 GCA_014904935.1 Melanogaster broomeanus
AACAATAGCTACCCATTGTTTCGGTTCCCATTGTGCTACATACGCGTCGAACAATAGCCTCCTATTGTTCTCCCTTTATATCCACTTAGACTACCACATATATAAACCATAGTACCACACATGTATTCCCCAAGCTATTCTATGTTGTCTTGCATTACCTGCTTGACTCCTCAGTCGTCTGACTTTCCAGCCTCTGAGTCGTTGACGTCCCACTTGTTGAGCGGACATACTATTTGTGGATAGACCTCACGTGTCCCTTACCCGGACCATGTGAGAATCCTTTATTTTGTGACGAGGCTTGTCTGGACGACAAACCCACGTAACAAAAGAATAGCTTCTCTCAAGACGTTCCTACTACTTAGTAGCCGAACACCCACTTCGAGACCTGACGCGTCAGGGAAACTGCCCCAGCGCACAAGTAAACAAGACGACTCCTCCATCGACCCCTCACAGTCCCTTTACGGCTGCTCGGACCGGAGAAGTACCCCATCATCTACAGATTACGCGACAAGATCCTCAACCCGATTACTCTCGGAATATAAGAGAATCTAGATCCCTCGCCAACCCCTACCCCGTAGCGGAAACACGAGGACCCGGTCACGGCATATCACGCCTAGGCCAAGACCCAGAAGATCAACCACCCCGATCTGCTACCCCATCGGAAGCAGAAGAAATCTCCCAGATTGATGAAGATTTCCTCGACTCCGTCCCTGACGCAGCTCGAGCAGACTTCGCTCACGAAACCAACAAAGACCCCTACGACCACCCGACCCTATTCCGTCGCTGGTGGGAAGCCATCGTCCTCCCTGAACCCCGAACCGCCGTCCAGATAACGGCTCCACCTCCACCTCCACCTCCTCCCCGAACCCCTACTGCTATGGCTACCAAAACGCCAGAGATCAAGGTCGGACAACCTTCCGCCTTCAACGGCTCGCCCACAGACGCGAACCGATGGATCCTGAGTGTAAAAGCATACTTCCGAATCAACACTCATATCTATGACACAGATGAAAAGAAAGTTCTTGCCGCCCTGTCTTATCTGACTAAAGGCACCACCGCCTCCTGGGCCGAAACCTTCTATGCGAAGGTAGACGCTATGAGAACCCCGGATTATGGAACCTGGGCCAAATTCGAAACCAAATTCAGAACTTCCTTCGTAACGCAGGATACCAAGGAAACAGCCACCGCCAAGCTGTCTACGCTTGACCAGAAGAAATGCGGTGGTCTCGAAGAATACAATTCCCAATTCCGTCTCTTCGCTCAGAGATCTGGAATTACCAATGACAATGCCCTCATCTCGTGGTACTCCCGTGGACTCCACATCGACCTCTCCACCCGCATTATGGGTATGGATACCATTCCCGCTACGCTAGACGAATGGATCGCAAAAGCGCAACATTTCTCTGTGCAGAACTCCCGCATCCAATCCTTCAAAAACAACCGCACGTGGAACCCCTCTTCCCACTCCTCACGAACCGCCAGGGACCCTGAGGCTATGGACGTAGACCGAATTAACCTCTCGCCCCTTCAACGGGCCGACTACATGAAGAAAGGTCTATGCTTCAAATGCGGTCAATCTGGCCATCGCGTCACTAACTGCCCAAAGAAGGGCGAAGATAGGAAGAAGAAGAGGAACCCGGCCAAGACGGTCCAAGCTATCGAAGAACCGCCTTCTGAAGTCCAACAATACATCTCCTCCCTTATGGGAAGGAAGATCTCCCAAACAGAGATCCTGGACGTCATGAAGATGTGTTTTGAAGGGAAAGGAGAGAAGCAGGAAGATGACGAAAGCGTAGGAGAACCCGAAATCGATCGGGTGGGTTTTTGAATCGAGGAGTTAAGTCGACGTTTACTCCTCGCATCCCTGTAATTGTACCTAAAAAGAAGAATGGCAACTCGTTTCGTATCCCTGTCGCATTCTTCCGCAAAACCAGTACAATAATCGTCGACTCTCATGCCCTGATCGACAGTGGAGCGTCCATCAATGTGATGGACACACACTTCGCCATCAAACATCGATTTCCCCTCTCCCGGCTTTCGAAACCGCTTACGCCACGAAACGTGGACGGCTCTCTGAATAAACAGACCTGTTGCTTCACTACCACCGTCACGATCCGCGTCGACGATCGCGAGATGAAGCAAACCTTTTTCATTGTCAACTGCGGCAAAGAGAATGCCATTCTTGGCATGCCGTGGTTGAAATCCGCGAATCCAATCATCGATTGGGAAACTGGGGAAATCGAACTACCTCACAAGCACTTATCCCCGGTTAGACCCCGATTCGATCAGAAGCACCTCATCGAACAGAGATACCTCGTCCGCTATCTCGGCGGGGATGGCTCGGACTATATCTGTCGCCAATACAAGAAAAGATTTGATCCTGATCTCCTCCGAACGACTCTAGCTACTGAGATAGCTCAGCAAGCAATTAAGGAGAAAGTACTCCTCCCAGCCGCCTTCGCCAAATACAAAGACGTCTTCGAGAAGTCCTCCACAGATCATGTTCCCCCTGAAAGAACATTCGACCACGCTATCGACTTGGACGACTCCTTTGTACCAAAGATCGCCAAGGTATACCCCTTAAACCCGAAAGAACTAGAAGTATGTAAGGCGTTCGTAGATGAACACCTCGCTTCCGGGAAAATCGTTCCGTCAAAATCCCCACAAGCATCCCCGTTCTTCTTCGTTGCAAAGAAGGATGGAAGTCTTCGACCTTGTCAAGACTACCGATACGTCAACTCACACACGATTAAGAATGCCTACCCCCTTCCCTTAATTTCCGACCTCATGGATCGACTCAAAGGATCGTCGATCTTTACGAAACTCGACGTTTGATGGGGGTATAACAACGTCCGGATCAAACCGGAAGATCGCTGGAAAGCGGCATTCATTACACCGTTCGGACTCTTCGAGCCAACGGTGATGTTCTTTGGCCTGTGCAACTCACCCTCGACATTCCAAGCCATGATGAACTCTTACTTTGCTGACTTCATCGCTGAAGGATGGCTTGCCATTTACATGGACGATCTCCTCATTCACTCCTCCGATCCCGCCGTCCACAAGGAACGAACCCGTCGTATTCTAGAATGGTTCCAACAACACGACTTATATCTGAAACTGGAGAAGTGTCAATTCGCCGTACCCGAAGTAGAATTCCTCGGGGTCGTCGTTGGCAATGGCGCCTTCAAAATGGACCCGTCAAAGGTCAAGGCCATCGATGACTGGATTACCCCTAGAAATGTGAAGGAAGTACGCTCCTTCTTGGGATTTTGTAACTTCTACCGTCGCTTTATCCCTTCCTTCGCAACTCTCGCTCGACCCCTGACCGACCTGACCAAGAAACTGTCCCCTTGGGACTGGTCGCCTGCATGTGACACTGCATTCAAAGAACTCCAGGTCAAGTTTAAAACGCTCCCCGTCCTTGCTATGCCCGACGTCTCTCGACCCTTTGAGGTCATGACTGATGCCTCTCTCCACGCTTCGGGAGGCGTCTTAATGCAACGGGATGGCAACGGAGACCTCCATCCTTGCGCCTATATCTCGCAGACTTTCTCTCCCGCGGAACGCAACTATGATATCTATGACCGCGAACTACTTGCTGTCATCCACGCCTTACAGGCCTGGCGACATTACCTACAGGGCACTGCTCACCCTGTGACAGTTCTGATGGATCATAAAAACCTCACGTATTTCCGCTCTCCCCAGAAACTTTCCCGTCGGCAAGCCCGTTGGTTGTTAACCCTCGCCGACTATGACCTTCGCTTTGTCCACACCCCCGGCTCTGCTATGGGCCCGGCTGACGCACTCTCTCGCGTCAACTGCCCGGATTCGTCCTCCGACAACCATGACGTGACACTGCTCCCTCCCGGTTTGTTTGTTCGTGCCATCGACACCGAACTTCTCGACAAACTAACGGTGTCTTCATCCTCTGACCCCCTCGTCCTTGATGCCACCCGCGCCCTTGAACAGGGCATGCCACTCTTTCCATGCTCCACGGTTTCTGACTGGCAATACACCGACAGCAAACTTTACTATAAGGGCCGTCTCTACGTTCCCCCGGACCATCGTTCGGCTGTCGTCCGTGCCGCGCATGAGTCCCCGACCTCGGGTCACCCTGGTATTGCTCGTACCACCGAACTCGTCTCCCGTGACTGCTGGTGGCCTGGACTCTCTACCTTCATACGCCGTTTTGTCTTGGGTTGTGCCACGTGCCAATCTATAAAGGTCAACACGCACCCCTCCGTCCCCGCTTTAATGCCAATCACTTCGACTTGCTCTTGCCCCTTCCAGCAAGTCTCTGTTGATTTAATTACCAGCCTTCCCCTTTCGGCTGGCTTTGATTCCGTCATGGTCGTGGTAGACCATGGCCTTTCGAAGGGGGTAATTTTCCATCCTTGTTCGAAATCGATCTCCGCCGAAGAAGTCGCAGATGTCTTTTTCGAGAAAGTCTTCACTTGATTCGGACTTTACGACAAGATCATCTCTGATCGAGGACCGCAGTTCGCTTCAAAATTCGCTAAGGAACTCGCACAAATCCTTGATTACGACCTTGCCCTCTCCTCTGCCTATCACCCACAGACTGATGGAGAGACTGAACGGGTCAACCAAGAACTAGAAACGTACCTCCGCATCTTCTGCGATGGTAAACCCCACGATTGGACACGATTCCTACCCTTCGCGGAATACGCCCATAATTCCGCCATCCATTCCGTAACCAAGAAGACCCCTTTCTTCTTAATGCTCGGATATGAACCCCGAGCTTTCCCCAGTTTGATTAAGGAAATGGCGATCCCCTCGATAGAAGATCGCATGACATCACTTACTTCCGCCCGTCAAGAAGCCCTAGCTGCGCATGACATCGCCGCAAGAGTCATGAAAGAACGAATTTCCTCTCGATTTGTCCCCTGGAAACTAGGCGACAAGGTCTGGCTCGAGGCCAGAAACCTCAATTTCAACTACCCCAGTCGCAAACTCGCCCCGAAACGCGAAGGACCCTTTGAAATCGTCAAGGTTCTGTCCCCTGTTTCTTACCAATTGAAAATCCCGAACACTTGGAAGATTCACGACGTGTTTCACGCGTCTCTTTTGTCGTCCTATCGTGAAACACCCGAATACGGACCAAATTTCACAAGACCACCACCTGACGTGGTAAACTCCGAAGAACAATGGGAAGTCGAAAAGATTATTTCACATCGTGGATCCGCAGCTCGTCGGAAATTCCTAGTCAAATGGAAAGGTTACCCGTCGTCCGAAAACTCCTGGGAACCCCCATCCCATTTGAAGAATGCCCCCGACATCCTGAAAGCTTATAAACGATCACGTCCCAAAGCTTTCCCTCAGTCCCGCTGAACAGTTGCCCATCACATCGCTTTCCACCGAAATCATCGAAAACCCATACTTTTCATTATGTCTTCCAATCATTCTCGCACTTCTCGCCCTCGACGCCCTACACCGGTTGAACAGAACGAATGGAGATACGTCCCTTATGGACGAAGACTACGCCCGCCGCCGCCGAACGACCTAAACCTAGCAGTCCTTCGAGACCTTCGCAACATCTCCCTCGCCCGACAGATCGACAACCAAATGGGTCGATACTCCCCGTTACAAAGTACCCACCATGCGTTGATGCAGACGCTCCGCTTGGAAACCTTCATTCCTATCCTACGACGCTCCGAAGATCAGCAAGCCCAATTAGTGGGCCTATTACTCACCGGCATTCGCTGCCGCCAAGAAGACGCCCTTCTTAATTTGCTTCACCAACTCAGGTTCGAGAACGTTCTCACCCGTGCCCACCGTCGTCGCCTCGAATCTCCCACCCTAGTCGACTCTGGCACCCTCGGCATGCATCGAGCAATCTCCCCTCAGACGGGACCTGCCCACGTCGATGTTCCCACTGAGATCACCCTTCGGGACATGACCTCTATTCGCCACGCCATCGACAGGCGTAACAGCCAAGCATCTTCGGCCTCCTCTCCTCCCCAGTCTGCCTCAAGCACGAGCTCGGCAGGATCTTCCGCCACCAACCCCATCATCGTCAACGACGAAGATACTTCTGACGGAGAGAACATTGTTCCCGTCCCCATTTTGCCTCGTGTTCCCCCTCGTCGTCCCCACGCGATCCCCATTGTGCCGTTATCCCATGCTGGTCGTACTACAACTAATACCTCTGGAACGCCCTCTTCACTGTCCTCCCCTGACACTGAAGAAACCTTCGGTCTCACTCATGCCCAAATCGCAAATGCACTCTTCGAGACTGAAGAACGGCTCACTCTACACGACCACCCCGTCTCTCAGACGCCGACCGAACGACTAGCTCGTGACACTCAAGGCGAGGCTCAGACCGGGCCGGTCCTTTGCCCCACCCACGCATTCTACACCTCCTCCTGCTTCGAATGTCACAGGCTCAGACATATCAGAATCAACTGCCGCCGGTACGAATGCCCCATCTGTCGCAACTTCCGCCCAGGTCACAATCAACGCGACTGCCCCCAACGTCGTCGTCCATCCACTCCTCCTCCCACTGGGGTTCCCTCCGTCTTTCTTCAAGACGGACTCCCTGACTATGAAACTGACGACCCGTTTCCAGAAGAAGCTCTCGCCAATATGACCGGTTCTCCCAGCCCTTCCCATGGCGAATTTTAGTTGCGTCGTAAGGTCAGGCGACTTACAATCTTGAAGGGGGGGTAATGTTACGATTTTTCTCTTGTCGCTCGCGTCGCATCTATCTTATCTCCCAAGCGCCCTTTAGAGATAAGATTACTTACCATGTATTTTTAGATCGTTGACTTTCGACTCATCTACAGTCAACGATCCCATCATTCCATTGTTCCACTCTTTTGGCTAACAATAGCTACCCATTGTTTCGGTTCCCATTGTGCTACATACGCGTCGAACAATAGCCTCCTATTGTTCTCCCTTTATATCCACTTAGACTACCGCGTATATAAACCATAGTACCACACATGTATTCCCCAAGCCATTCTACGTTGTCTTGCATTACCTGCTTGACTCCTCCATCAGCAAAACCAAATGGGGCTGGCCAGCCCTGTACAGGTGCCACAGGTGCCCACAGGCCCACAGGTAAGTCCCCCCTGTACAGGTGCCTCACAGGTGCCAACAGGTCTCGACAGGTACCAACAGGTGCTGACAGGTCACACAGGTCACACAGGTCACACAGGTCAGGACAGGCGATCACAGGTCATTACAGGTAGGTACAGGTCATTACAGGTCACTTTTTCGAGTTGTATCACACTAGTGTCAAATTGAAAAATAAAATAACTGGATTGTTTGTCTAATTCAACATGGATGCAGTATGTACAGTACATATGTATGAGAGCTGCCGCGATGTATGTGGATGACAGGATGAGCTATCTGGAGCGCGAGTGGCATTCGCGGCGTGAAGGCCTGTTTGGGCTCATTTGAAGCGCGCGTGGCCTGCTTGCAGCGTGAGCGGCCAATGCGGGTGCTGGGTACTTGAGGCATACGGCAGCGTGATTGCGCGAGTGGCTCGTCCGAGGTGCAAACGGTTTGTTCGAGGTGCGAACGGCCTCGTTCGCAGTGCAAGTGACCTATTCGAGGGTGAGTGATCCATTAGAGTGCCGGGCACGAGCGTCTTGCGAGTGTGATGAGGTGAATCCCATACAAAAAAAATTGAGTGGCGTACGGTTGCTTGCAGCATCTTCTGCGGCATTCGCGGCGTGAAGGCCTGTCTGGGCCCATTTGAAGCACGCATGACCTGTTTGCAGCGTGAGCGGCCAATGCGGGTGCTGGGTACTTGAGGCATCCGGCAGCGTGATTGCGCGAATGGTGTTTTTGAAGCGCGAGTGGCTCGTCCGAAGTGTAAACGGTTTGTTCGAGGTGCGAACGGCTCGTTCACAGTGCGAGTGGCCTATTTCGAGGGTGGGTGATCCATCAGAGTGCCGGACACGAGCGTCTTGCGAGTGTGATGAGGTGAATCCCGTACAAAAAAAAATGAGCGGCGTACGGTTGCTTGCGGCATCTTCTTTGCCTGTGACAAGAGTCTCGAGGTGGAAGAGACTCCTGTAAGTGCCAGTCCAAACCTCATCAATCATATTAAGTTCAAGATTGATGTACAGCGGCTATAGAACGTGTTCTCCCGACGAGGACTCTGAGAAGAAAGTGCTGGAGCCAGGATCATTGGCAGATTGGGGGGCTTCGACGGGACGGCCATCCGGCTGTAAAATAGGATCAGCGTGATGGTTATTATTAGTAACTCAGGTCAAATTATGCTGAGACCGTGTTCGACGGCATACAGTTCTCCAGAGCGAGAGGCTCGTTTGATGTGTGAATGCTCTGTTCAAGAGGTAAATCACCCATTCGCGGAGTGTTTGAGTGACTCACTGGGATGCTGGGTAAGGCGTTTGGCTCACGACGCCGTTTCGAGTCTGAGTGGTCCATCTTGGGCGTGCGTGGTCCGTTTTCGATGGTACCCTGCTCCAACACGAGACCGTCGCCCATGACATATATGCAATCGGCATCCTTGATTGTAGACAGACGGTGAGCGATGGTGATCGTCGTACGACCTGCAGCAGCCTTGTCCAACGCATCCTGCACGATCCCTTCCGACTGCGTATCGAGAGCGGACGTCGCTTCATTAAGCAACAAGATTCGAGGATTCGAGACGATAGCACGCGCAATTGCTACTCGCTGCTTCTGACCACCGGATAGAAGGAAACCACGTTCGCCAACCATAGTGTCGTAACCTTGGGGGAAATTGCTGATGAAGCCATCTGCGTTAGCCTTGATACACGCCTCCTTGATGAGCTTGAATTTCTCTTCCTCGGATAGATGCTCGAAAGGGGTGTGACTAGTTTGCAACCTTGGCGAGTTTGCATTTGAGGTGACATGCAATCAAGGTGACAGACTTACCTTGAGATAAGCTCACCCTGTTTGTATGGGGTGATGAGACGAGCGCGGGAAAGCTTTCCGAGGGTAGTCTTCTCCATCTGGTGGACGGGGATAGGAACGACAAGTAAAGGAGAAAGCGTGATCATCTTCACGGAAATGTCATGGAGCGCGTGGGGCGGCAAACGACTTCCTAGACGCATCCTCACTGTACAAGTCGAATGCGGGAGAGTAGAAGATGATGAAGCCCTCGGTCTCTTTCCCAGGTGCACGTACGGGGCAGCAGCAAGGAAAGAGTGCGTAACACCCGCGATGATCTGGAGGTGTGTCTCGAGCTCAGGAAGGCCATATGAGACACCGTGGACAATGAGGCGCATTGGAAGCGCGAGTGGCCTATTTCGGGCGCGGGTGACCCGTTAGAGCGTTGGGAAAGGCGTCCTGCGGGAGGGTGGCCCGTTGAGGCATAACTAGCCTGTTCGGGGCGTGAACGACCCGTTCAAGGCGGGAATCGCCCATTTTGGATGGGTGACCATTGAGAGCTGGGTAAGGCCTGTTGATGCGTGAATAGCCTGTTCAAAGTATGGAAGTCTGATCCGTTCAGGGTGCGGGTGGTCCGTTTGGGTGCTGGCTAAGGCATCTGGCTCACCTGTGTGGCATTGGGGGGCGGGAACCTGTTCGGGGTGCAGGCGGTGCATCAGTGGCCCATTTGCGATGTGTGAGACCTGTTTGCGACACGGGCGAGTTCGTGTTTGAGGCGGCACATTCGCATTCAAGTCGGACGAAACTATCTTGAGGAGGCGAGTCCATATTTCGATGCGGCGAGTCTGCTTGCAAGCATGCTACTTAGTACTGGGGATGATGATGATGATCTATTTGGCTGACTGGCGGTAGTGGAAAGTTGAACATTCACGTGACCTAAACGACTGAAAATTTTGACAAGTCCACGCTATTAGGATTGTTATACTACACTTTTATTACTATTAACTAGCTGTCGGGCACCTGTCGGGCACCTGTCGAGCACCTGTCGGCACCTGTGGGGGTCTGTGGTGCCTAAATTTGGCACTAGGATCTGTCGAGGCTGTCACTGCCCTGTCACATACCTGTGATGTGCTGTAAGTCTGCTGTAAGCGCTGTAAATGCTGTAAAATGCTGTCATTTGTGATGAAATCTGTGACGAAATTTGGGTTTTGCTGATGCAGATTGGGGGTCAAGCATGTATCTTGCTCCTCTGCGTCCTCAGCTGTATCAGCGAGGTCCAACGGCTAACCCTCGTCAATCTTTATGGCGCATGACCCGAACACCACTTCAGTTGGCACTCTTGCCATTAGCTGCCATCGGCTATTTGGCGTTCTGTTACACCGTTCATGGTAAGGTGGTGCCAGTCAATACCTACGGGATCTACTCTGTTACTCCTCAGCACCTCGGTATGTGATTCCATTTCCACCTTCAAGTGTCTTGCTGTAGCAACTTATCCTCCATCTCAGCGACTATTAAAGGTGCCATTACTTCCATCAGCATCATCATTATCTCCATAGCCCTCTACCCTATATATGATATTTTGAACAGCTTGAAGGTGAGCAAAACGGATACATCAGACACCAACCGCTTCACAAAGGGGTTACATTCCAGAGCGAAGAGTTTTTCCACGTCTTATCCTCTCACAGTCACGGTGTTCCATTAGAAACAATTAACCATATATCTAGTCCATCTTTCGGAACTATCGACGCAATGATAGCGTTTTGGAGGCGCACCTGTTCCAACCATTATTCTATGGGTTTCGTCGCCTCACTGTTGGTATGGGCCGTAGCAACCCTCGCTCCAGGCGCACGTAAGTCGCTCGTCTACTTTTGTTCATCGAGTCAGGCTGTCGACTTGAATTTCAACAGTGACAATAAATAGCGTGTTGGCCGATGGAGAAATGATGGCGTTCGCCATCGGAGCAGTACTTCCACAAAGTGTTTTGAAGTACGTGGATCTACTATATTTCTTATTGGTCCATACCCCTCATCGCGGTGTTGCCTAGCGGATCGTCCTACTTGGACCCAGCATTCAATGCCTCAATGAACTCTGAGATGGCGGCATCCATCGCTTGGGCTGAAATGGATCTCGGGGTCCAGTACTCTTTTGGAATCGTCAACACATCCGCTCCAGACTATGTAGCCTACATTGTTCCCATCCCTCTCGATCTCGCTAGCACAACAAGTGCGAGATGGCTCACAGATGTTATAGGCATCAACCCGTCATGTTCGTGGGCTTTTACGAACTTGACTCGACCATTCAATTCGGCATCATCCGACCTCATTGCAACGGCATTCCTTCTTGACTTCAATTTGGACGTCGACGTGACAAAGTACCTGTGTGAGCTTTCTCTGTACTCTTTCCCTGAAGGTTGATGTTCATTATTTTGTTAGCGACATTCGGCTCCACTGCCTTTGCTTCCGTCCAGAGTCCCCTCTCTGGCGTCCGCAATCACACAACCCAGACCCCCCCAACAGACGGTTCGACAGTGTTCTTCCTCGGTCAATGCCTATCCGGGTGTTCCCTGCCTATGTCCGTCAACTTCACGCTCGATCTCACGGACTTGCCCACGTTTACGATCGAAATGTCCAACCAGACATGGTCTATGGCCACCTTGGTGTGCATGCCCAATATCACGATCGAAACGCGCGAAGTCCGGAACGAAGGACACGGGCTGCTCGAGGTGCAGCCTCGTCCAGCGACAGGACAGCTTGCGCAACAGGGAAACCTACATCCTGTCCAGACCACCTTTTTGTTCTCCATTGCGACGAGCTCCCTCACGCTGAGCGGGGGGCCCAATGACTGTGAACCGGAGCGATTATCTTGCGTTGGGATCACAGGTCCAGGCAGAGGTCTTGTACGGAAAGCAGCAATGGGAAGGACTTCCTGGTCTTGGAGCTCCTGAGGGGACTAATGTGACGATCACCCCAGCGCCTTTGGAGGACATTGTGAAGGGATATACGCAGATCATCCAGTCTGCCGCGAAATGTGTGTTGTGTTACGTGTATGGTTGAGCACTTTGGCTGACGTGACTCGCCAACAGCGTATCTAGCTGGATATCTTGGGACCGCATATGTTCCCGGGCGGGTATCAACCACAGAAATCATCTTCTCTTCGTCCATCCCCAACGTCGTGGTGTCCACTGTCATCTTCAGCATCCTCACCGTGCTCATCGTCCTCGCTCAATTCCGGCCAGGTAAAGGCATGGAATTCACGCTCATAAATGTAGCAGCGGCCTTCCATGGCTCCGAGCTTCCCGCGCAGTTCGCACAGATGAAAGCGGAGCAGATGGCAGATTTCGTGCCCAGCGTGATGGGCGATCATAAGGGTGTCCAGCAGGATATTGCAGAGATGTTGAGAGAGAGGAAGATTTTCTTGCAGAGACGCCCTGACGGATCCGGGGTGTTGCATATTAGTTGAGGAGGTGTCGATGTGTTGATTAATATCTAAATCGCGATATGAGAAGGAGTGGAATGGGATTTTCTAACACTAAGTTGTAAACTAGAGCGAACACATAAATACGCTGGTTAGATCTAGGGACCCCTATTTCAAAGGAAAACAAAGCAAATATTATGGTGATCTCACACAGCCAATGTGTACTGTAAGTATTCGTCGAGGGTCTGGACGAACAAAAGACGGTCAGGGGGGATCCATCGTTTTTGGACGTATGAGTACCGGACCGTGTCTCCTGCATCGCACCGCGAGCAGCGATCATCATGTTTCCAGGTCTAAGAGTATGTCGAGGCCACGAACAGCATTTGTCCGTGTGGAAAGAATTGTGCGTTGCTTCCCGAGGGAGTCCTTTGTACGCCAATCATCTCTTGTCTGGATGGCTGGCGCGGTTTGGGCGTCGTTTCGTCCGATGGCGACGTCGCCTGAGCGAAATTCTGATTGGATCCTGAGATTGAGTCGCGGAGGTGTTGGAGGACAATGTCGTCTAGAGGGGCGGACATGCGGCTGGAGAAGACGCATGCCCCAATCGGAACCAAAGGCAGGAGGGCGTGGGTGACACGACTCTAGGCGTTGTTCAACGTAGTGCCTGAAGAAGTTGGCTGGCGCCTTGTTGAACCACCGATGCGCAGTGGAAAACCACCACGAGCACTGTCCTGAATCCTGTTCAGACTCCCTAATCCATTCAACTAGGAAAGTAGCTATAGCCCCCAATGCTGGCTAACCATCCTGCTCTCCAATCAGCTCAACACGAAGCGGAAGCCTATCCGACGCATCCTCGGAGTCTTTAACCTTTGGAGTCGATAACCCAATGGTCCATGCGATCTCTTGCGTAGGCGCGAACTTGAAGGACTCCAGGAGCCTTCTCTGCCATACGAGGGAACGTCGTCAAATCTGTATTTGCACTTACACCGAAAAGCCCATGAATCTTCACAATATGACCATAACGATCAGTGAGCATCTTCAGGTAATCCCAGCCATAAGGACCGAAGGTTTGTCCAATGTTACCTAACGAAAATCAGTGAGCACTGTTACTCGCATATCAACTTGGACTGTGCCCCAATCGTGTCAGCGTACCCCAATACCAGTGTTGGCTAGGAGGACCGGGGATATTGTCAAGGGGATGTTTGGCAACGAAATTTATCCAGAGGAGGTATGCAAATGAGAGTACTAGCAAAACGCCTCCGCCTACCAGGACCGCGCCCTGCAAAACCATAATAAATGACACCTGACGGTTATATAGTGATAGTCAATTTGAATGCTTCACCACTGGAGACATTATATATAGGCAAGCCTCCCCAGTGCCAGTGCGCCACGAAGCACTCTGTCATCGATGTGCCATCGGTGACACGTTGAGATTACCTGTAAGAAAGGTATATTACCCTGACGAAGCGCATCGATAGGACAAGAAACGATGAAGATAAGGATTCCACGCGGCCGCATCGGAATTCTGAAAAGCGCTTTGCGTTGAGCTTTGCCAATTTTCTTTTTTCTTTTTGGACTTGACTGAAATTTGTTCCATTTGGCTAAATTCCATCTCATTTTGGTGAAGGCAGTCACCATTGCCAGTGAGAATCTCAAACCCATAGTACAGTACATAACCGTCCGTAATGCAGTGAGTCCACAGGTCACCCCATACACCAAGCCCAATCAGCCGCAACGGGACGCCCGTCATATTTTCCGTCATGTCTGAGAGATGCGGCGCAGTGTCCGGCTTGAATGGGAGACCAGTCCCAGTCGTGGTGACTTATATTAACTCCACGGATGCATCGACCTCAACGGGCTCGGAGACATGGCGTCCATGAGCTCGCAAGTACTTGTTCTGCTCGAGCTTGTTCTGAATGACAGCGACCGTAGCATGACTGGGTGCACAACAGCCCTCGTTCCTTGTCCAGTCTCGATCTCTTTAAGCGAGCTCGCATCGACGTGTCCGATTTCCACTCTACTTGCGAGGTGCCTGTCCTTCTTGGCATCTGTAAGACTGTAACGGTGGTTTCAGTACTTATCCCTCTCCAAGCCATTTTCCCGGCCTTCCAGACGAAATAGTGCAATAAATTGTTCGCAATGGGCATTCCTGAAAGAGTCTCCCTCAAAAAACTCACGACGTACGTAGTGCAATACAATCGCGACAGCTCTACAAAACACCAACAACAACATGGGTATACTCCGAACTCCAGTCACCACCTTGCATCAGCACACGCACTAGGACAAATCCGTCCAATTCCACACGATATTCGGCATATCATCCACCCCCAACAACGACACCTGCTCCGCCTCCGGCCACCCATAAACACCATACGT
>MU124143.1:0-14528 GCA_014904935.1 Melanogaster broomeanus
GAGAGGACAAGGAGACAGAGAGAAAGGATGACAACCAAAGGTACGTTGTCCATCACATAGCATGCCCCACAATGCGCCAATGCGCCTGATGATGACAACAGTGCAGCCCACCTATTCACACCACTCACGCGACGCACTGGACATGCATAGCCACAACGACAAAGACAACGATGACAAGATGGATCCGCTACCCGTGTACATGCGCCATACAACCCCGGTGACAGCATACATGGACGTGGACGACTCCAGGTCCAATAAGATCCGTCGCCCGGTGCATCGGAAATACACCCGAGATGCTGGAGGGCATCTAGGGCCTCTGGGACGAAAGCCGTAAGGATAGCGAGCCCGGTACCCGAAGATCACGCGCCCCTGTTGACTGTTCTCAGGGCCCAAGGTGTATTAATTAACTACTTAGTATACTTGTGGCATGTTAGTACAAGTACTGTATACATATTGGACCCACAGGCATACCCAACAGGGGTCAACCCACAGGTCCATATTCCCGAACCCATCTAAGTACCCTTACCCATTGGGGGGGGTATGGGTATTCTGCGGGTACAGGTATGGGTATGTCACCAATACCCATGGGTATACCCCTGCCATTGCCTAATACCCATATCTCTCAGGGCTAGCTACCCATGCCAAAGGGTATGGGTTTTAGTGCGGGTGGACGGGTAAGAACCCACAGGCATACCCATCATGGGTATACCCGCGGGTACGGTATAGTTTTCAACTAACTACAGTAGTATACTTTATTGTATGTTACATACTGTATACATAGTAGACCCGCAGGTATACCACTTGAACCCTTCCACATACCCCTAACCCGATTGGGTGGCATGGGTATTCCGCAGGTTACGGGTATGTCACCCATACCCGCAGGTATACCCCTGCCATTGCCTATGTAGCAGATGTCATAGAGAGAGAAAACTTGGATAGTAATTCAGGGAGGTCCCCCTGTAGAACCCAATCACATCTGTCCACTCCTACTCCCTCCATGAATGTTGTCCCTCATGTGATAAGCAAGGCAAATCCTATCCCTTACCAACGGAGGAACTCCATGCCGAAGGACCTTTCCAGATAGTGCTAGTACTGTTCCTGGCCCATAGGACAGTCCCACCCCGAGAGTGTCCAACTCCATGTGAAGGTCGGGATCCCCACCTATGGTAGCCAACATATCCAACCACTGAATTCTGCAGTTTTGGTCCCAATGAAATGGGGTTGCCTGATTGACGATGACTGATGTCACAGAATAGACCGAAGACCACTCGGAAAGGACCGACTTCATTTCCTCAATCTTGGTGGATTGACCCAACTTGCAGAGGGCTTCCCTCCCAGATGAATAGAGGTCAGGATGCATGACAAACAAGGATGCTGAAAGGATGGCAGTTTGCAAAGAGCTGGCTTGGAGCCATTTCCGAGGCCCTGGATCTTCATTCGAGTCTTTCAGGAGAGCAGATACCTCAGGCATATGTCGGAAGGGCTACTACCTTCAGGATGTGTTTGGCATGAAAGGAAAAGTGGTTCCTTACCAGGCGACCTTGCTGATACCAAGCAGGGGACAATTCTATGGCGCCTCTCACCTCTCCTCCACCAAACAGCTCCTCCTCTGTCCTCCAAGATCTTGAGTTGCTGACACTCCTACTTAAGGCTGGGAACAGCAATTCCAGGTTAGCTCCCACATTCCCTCTGCCCAAAGTCATCAGCACCATCCCGATGGAAATGAAAGAACTAAAGCCCACCTGGAACTCATGAGATAGGACGCCGGGAAGATACCATGCCAGGACAACCCCTGTCTGGTCCAATAGGAGGGTCGGATCCGATATCATCTCCTTGGCTTCCTCTACAGGGAATCTTTCCTTGAGAGATTGCTCCTTTTGTTCATTGGTACCAGTCTCATTCGGCCCTAATGACTCCGCCATCCTTCGGATGTCGATCGGGAAGCTCCCTGGTCCAACATGAACATTGATATATATATATTCTGAGCTCACTTACTTTGGTTCTGATAAGCCTTGGCCATCGATTGAACAATCTGATCGGCTTTGAAGACTGCTGACAATGGAATGGATGTATCGGGAAGTGAGGTAGGTCAGATAGGCCGGCCTATGGCTTCCAGAAATCGGTTGATCATATATTCAGCAATAATATCGAACATGCGAAGTCTCCAATGTGGTGGGATTTCCATGGTTGAGGAGAATAGACAACAAATGGCTATCAGGCAATTTTACTTGTTGGAGTTAACTCCCCAGCCGATTTATTCCGACAAGCTACCCATCGGCCGACCCAGCAGCAACTGACTAACCATCACCTATGGCCGAACTTGCCCCTATGGAATCCTACACCTTGGCCCATCTGCTGCCGATACCTATACATCACCCAGTACCTATGGGTCAGTATTTCCTCGGTCCATCCAATACCTATGGGTCAGTATTTCTTGGCCCACCCAATACCTACTTATTCCCTCGGCCAACCCAGTATCTATGAGTCAGCATTTCCTCGGCCCACCCAATACCTATGGATCAGTATTCCTTCGGCCCACACAATATCTATGGATTTGTATTTCCTCGGCCCATCCAATACCTATGGATCAGTATTTCTTCAGCCCACCCAATACCTACAGATCTGTATTTCCTCGGCCCACCCAACACCTACTTATTCCCTTGGCCCACTCAATACCTAGGGTCATCATTCCCTCGGCCGACCCAGTATCTATGGGTCAGTATTTCCTCAGCCCATCCAATACCTATGGGTCACTCATATGTTGGCCCACCTAGTATCTATGAGGTACATCCCTTGGCCCACCCCCACCCTATATAGATGGGTACACCAACCCCTCGGCTGACCCAATACCTATGGGTCATCATTTCCTCGGCCTGCCCAATACCTATGGAGTACATCCCTTGGCCCCCCTATATAGATGGGTCAACCACCCCTCAGCCTGCCCAGTATCTATAGGGTACAGCCCTCGGCCCGCTCAATACCTATGGGGTACAGCCCTCGGCCCACCCAATACCTATGGGTCATCCATACCTTGGCCCATTCAATACCTATGGGTGACCCATACTTCAGCCCACCCAGTATCTATGGGTTACATCACTGGGCCCACCCAATATAGATGGGTCATCCACTCCTTGGCTCACCAGCCCTATCATTGGGGTACATCCCTCGGCTGACCCAAAACCTATGGGTCACATCCTTCGGCCCACCTAACACCTATGGGACTGCCATCCCTTGGCCCGACCATTACTTATGAAATACACATGGTCGGCCAACCCGTATGACATGGAACTCGATTATATCGGTCAATCCATACCCCACAGATACAATTTAATAGACCTACCCAATACTCAATCATCTCACAATGGGCTGACTCATATCATATGGAATTCAATTATATATCGGCCAACCCGTATCCTATGGATACTAGTTGTAGCTCGGCCCACCTTCGGCTGACCCGTCAGAGACAGCTATTTGTCAACCTCGGCTGCCCGTATACTACGGTCCAATGCACTACATGGGCTCATGAAATAGTCCGAATGGTAACTACAGAGCATGTGGGTGAAAGCGCGAAGCGCTGACCGGCCCCGGGATGCTGTGGCCTAGCCTGGGGGAAAGAAGTGAGCTGCGATTCCCATCTATGGTAGGAGCCCGTCGACGCATCGAGCAAGTCTCGTATACCCAGGCATTAGGAGGCGGGAGTGTTCTTACCTGGTTGATTAGCGACGTATTGGGGGCATAGTGTATCTGAGGAAGCTTTCATGAATCGGGGGGGAAGCTTGTATATATGGCGCTAAGATTTGGGCATGTCGGCATAGATAGACGAGGAATGCGTCACTTGCCCAGCAGCCTTTCACTTTGATGACGTCGAAGGGTACATTGCGAAGTAGGTATTCGAGAGTTGATCCAATGTGAATGCCGTGGCCTTGGAGGGGCTTGATGCCGGCTTTCTTTGTGGCAAAGGATAGCGTGCTAATGAATTTTGATTTCGTTAGGGGTCGATAACCTCCCTTGTGTTTGTACGTGAAAAGATGACCGTCGGCGGGGGGATTATTTACTTCAATGTGATGCTGCAAGGCGACCTGAGGGTCTGAAGGGCCGTGTTGTGGTGCCCAGCTGACATCTTCCCTGAGTATGGCTGATTTGGTTCTCGGGAGGTGAAAGTTTGTTGCTGGCAATCCTTGCCAGTCTTCCTCATGCCTGACGTCAGAGGGCTTGACATGAAGAGCCGGGTCAAAGGCATCCAGACGTGGTTCTTTGGCTCTCACATAGGAACCAGTGACGCAGGGAAGAAAGGCAGACATTGGATTACATAAGCTGATGAAGAGCTACAGTGTCGGCAGTAATCCAATAACTCGGAAGTGAGATTGGTAGGAGACGGAAGAGATTGGGTGGCAGCGTGAAGCGCTGTCCGGCTCCGGATCAACCTAGGGCTGTGGTGAGCTGCAAGGGCGGGTGGGAAAAACCGCCTCGCAGGTCGACCGGGTTGCCTAGGATTCTCTGCATCCAGACGTGGTACCGTAAATTCGCCAACTCGCGCTGTGCACCAGAAGGTGGTGGTCAGGCATGCGAAGACTGCTGCGTCAGCTGGGTTGGTTAAATTGAGGTGGTTTCGCAATGTGCTGATGGTGTCGATTGTGTACGGGTCACAGGGTTTTCGCTTGGAAGAGGTGGGAGCTAGGGTAACGGCAGCTTTCAGCAACACAACGATTTCAGTGTCGTTGTGGGACCATTCGAGTCTGTGCATGATGTGCCATGTACGGACGCCTTGTAGGTAGTTGGAGACCGTGTTCCCAGAGTATTGGCCAGCGAGGCAGGATATGAATAGGGAAATTAGCTCCGAGCTGGCGGGGGCACGGTCATGCTCGGGGATTGATTTGGCGTCGCAGAAAACGTGGAACACTAGCAGTCCAGAGCCATATGACTCTTTGGTGCTCTCAGCCCAGGCGTGCGCAATGACGTCTTTGATCCGATTCAGGTCAGAGTCTTGAAGCGCTGTCTGACTCCCTTGGGGGTCAGGCGCTGTCGTGCGATGAGTTGCTGTGGGCTTCCACATCTTAAGTCGGTCTCTGGCTGCGCAGGTGGGACGGGAAGGGAGGGTATAGGGGTTAGGCCAGCGGGGTATGCTGCAGAAATATGTTAGTGGGGAGCGCATGTTTCAGGCGTGGTATGAGGGTTGGGGGTCTCAATAAGACTTACTGAACTTTCGGGAGCTTGGGGGCATTGGTGACTCTGGGTTGGAGCCTGTGGCCACTCTAGACGTCAAGGGGGTAGTTCCAGCACTGGCCTCGAGCAAGTGCTGGACCTGAAAGCGATTGGGTCGAGTCGATGGGGGCAGGGCTACTGCTGGAAGGCTGGTTCGGGTGGGCGTCTTCGATGAAGGGGAGCAATTCTGGAGGGATTGGGATGTTTGGGAGGATGGAACGTAGGGGGGGATACAGACCTCTGGACGGGGAGTCGGCTGGGTTGAGCTTGCTTGGGACGTAGTGTGAGATGATGATGGTGTCTGTTTTGGATAAGGTGGCATGTATGCGCTTGAAGACTTCATTTGTTGGCTTGTTCCAGCTCGAACCTTTCCACCAGCCCTCGACGACTCCACGGTTGTCTCTGTAAATTTTGAAATGAAGGTGGGGGGACTCGGTCTGTAAGATTGCTCAGATGAGTAGCTCGAAGCCAACTGCTTCGGCCCAACCGATGTCACGACCGTTTTGCTTCCATCCGTGCCGGAGAAGCCATGCGCGCCATCTGCCGTTGAGAGAAATCCCAATACCGACTCCAGAACTGGCATCTGAGTAGGCTTGGAGGTCATGGATAGGGTGGGACTAGGAATGGGACGGCGAATCAAGTGGTGGGGAGAGAGGATGGTCTTCCACCACGAGAGGTCCTCAGGTGTGCCTCGAGGTGGGGTGTGTGGCATGAATGGCGCATCGCCAAAAATGGAAAGCATTCCCTCGAGATTCATTAGGTAAGCACGACCAGCTGGGACAATATGGCATGTATGGAGTAAACTTCCCATACAGCTTTTGTACTTCGTCTAGTCTGTGAGTACGGTTGGACTCCCATTTCGAGAATTGCATTCAAAATATTTCTCTCGCTTGGACTCTGAGAGTTGGACGGTGCGCTTTGTCTAAGTCCCAGACAAGCCAATGAACGAAGGGGTTGAGGAGAAAGGTATATCTTTCGACGTCTCCCATGGGATGCTAGGGGTTTCGGATAGACGGTTTATGTCACTTCATGCCATATGTGAAGTCCAGGTCCTCTGCTGCGCGGGAGGGGAAATGATCAAAGTGGTCATGCAGGGGGTGGCTGACGTCTTCATCAAATTCTTTGGGCGGTGTCGTCTAGCGATGGGCTCCTTGGTACCATTTTCATCCGCCATCTATGATGCAGCCGCCGTTTGACCTAATTTCTGTGGCCCATAGCTTGCGTTGGGCATTGTACTGAGGAAGGTACTTTGCTCGCATTCGGAAAAAAAAATGTGGTCGTCGACCCACCTAGATAGGGGACCTATTCCAGATGCTCGGAAGATGTCAGCGCCCGCACCTGCCAGCTCACCATAGATGCCTGCTGAGGGAGCGAAGCCGAAACAGAGACAGGTGTCTACTGCAAATGAGTGGTCCGAGAGACGGACAACTGTGCCGGGCCATTGGGTGTGGTGTATTGGGACAGTGCGGTAGGCTTCGGCTACGTCCCTGATTGCTGCCTGGGAGCCTGGGGGGAGGCGAGCAATGAGCAGGCAGATGGTGGGGAATGTGCCGTATGTACAGGGGAATAAGTCGGGATTAACTAGGGAGTTGATCGAGGGAATCGGGGATAGTGGGGAGTGGGGGAACGATAAGTCCTGAATTAGACAGAATTTACCAGGCCTGCCCAGTTTCGGAATGAGTGATAGCGGGGCTGATTGGAATGGGCCTAAGACCTCTTCTATCTCGGCCCTTGAGTAGGGGCCGAGGTATCGTCCCGCGATATCTCAAGGTTTATAATATTTGTGAAGACTTCGGCATGTTCTATGATGGAGGTACTATTAGGGGGTGTAAACGTCTGCGTAATAGGTGGGATTCTCCCGCTGAAACCGTGCTGCAGATCATGGGGAATGTTAGGGTATGTAGCTATTAGACTGGTGGCGGTGAGTATATGCAACCACGCTGAGTGGGAGTAGGGAGTGAGCGCCTTAGAGCTTCGGGCCTCGAGGGCAGGTCTGAGCGCCGTGCAACTTGTCTCCACAGCCCGAGCATTCATGCTTGGAGGTGTGCGAAGTGGATTGACATCCGTTAGGACGCTGCCAGTCGAAGCAGAGGACAATACCTTTTGAGTTGATGATTCGTCCGTCTGTGCTGCGCTTGCAGGGGGCTTCAGAGCCATCCCAGAGGGTGCTAGAGGTGCATGCTTTGATGTTGTGGGGGAAGCGGCCGAGGCAGATGGCGCAGGCAGAACGGCCCTGCTTGCCTGTGCTGCCAGAGAAATCGTGTCGTTTCTGTTCGTCTGATGAGGAAGCGGATGGCTGGCCCGCTTTGTTTGGTGAGCGTCGGGAGGGCGATTGTGAGCGGTGTGTGCTATGTTGTCGCGACAAGCCTGGGCGCCTGTCATCGGAACAAGTAGGTTGGGTACGTTGTTGACGATGTTGCCTTGCAGGAGATGGGGGGGCAGCGTTCTCCAACTGTAGTTGGTGAATGAGATAGTAGGAGCGGGAGCACGTCCGCATAAAGGTGGGGATAGCACATCCGCACAGGGAGGTGGGGATAGCACATCCACAAACAGCGGGGACAGCACATCCGCAAACAGCGGGGACAGCACATCCGCAAGCAGCGGGGACAGCACATCCACAATGCGGGGATAGCGAGAGTGATTGACAGCAGGATCCCAAACAGAATTACGATTAATGGTTATTTGTGAAAAGATATAATGTCAGTTGGTTTCTTTATCGCTGAAGAGGAGGGGTGACTTGCCTTGCGAAGCACATCGTCGCGCCTCTGATCTACAACGTCTTCGTTGAGTGTGTTCATCAGGTTGTCATTGATTCTTGAGATGTTAAAGGCAGTGCCTCGCTTTAGATCGTCGTGCCATAGGCGACGGACCCGATGTGCATAGAGCAGCATTACCACGTCGCCATGTCAGCGGTTGCGGATGGGATGATTCTCGAGATGCCAGAAGAATTCTGCTAGAGCATTGATATGTTTCTTTGGCCAGCTCGCGCGTTCAATGTGGACTAGAAAGCTGTTCTTCACACGGAAGAAATCTGATATAGGTAGATCACAATCATTTATTACATTGCGGGACTGCCTGAGAGCAGCGACTGGCCGCATGGTCAAGATGTTGTCGACTTTTGAGATGCCAAACGTATCCTCCATGGTGGAGGTGCTAGTCTTCGCTGCATCCTTACATCCCTGGGGTGAGAAATACCAGAGTTCTACGAATTCAAAGTTTTTTAGCTTCAAGATTACGTACTGTGAGGGACGTGGGGTGATAACATCTCCGACTTCGACGTCATCGTCAAAATCACTTATCTTGGGCTTTTTCTTCTCTACCTCTAGCCTCTCCTTCTTGACCTCGACTTCTAAGAGACGTTGAGCTTCTCTCTCGCGATCTAAGCGAGCTTCTTCAGCTGCAGCCGTTAGCATGGCTGCTTCGCGTTGATCAGTGTTCCATAGGTCCACACGTTGGTTGTGTTCCACAGTCCACATTTGGATCAAGTTGTCGAGTACTTGCTGCTCGTTCTCCATGGTAGGCAGTAAGGCTTCACGTATTGGTTGGAAAAACTCTGAGGCAAAATCTGGGCATGCTTCATTGGAAGGATCTACCATTGCGAAGTGTAATCCGTGGGGATCGCGTCTGAATTGGCTTTCGGAGGTGTTACGGGGAAGACGAATGTTGATGGTGAAGTGTTTTTAAAGAAAAGAAAGAACGAGCAGTGGAGGGCTCGTGCAGGACGAGCGGGATTGCGAGCGACAATGGCGGTACGAAAAGGAAAAGCTGCCGTACCGCTTCTGTTGCTCGCTCAAAGAACTAACTCTTTGACTCCGCTCGTGCCTCGTTACGTCAGAGAGCGGCCCATAAATTTCACCTACAGTACTTGATAAGGGCGTTAGTCTGTCACTTCCTACTAGGTGCTCTTATCAGGATGTTGATACCGAGCGGAAATATAATCGAATGTGAACTGGTCAGTACACAGCATCCCAACGCAAAGAAGAATGGCGCATGTTCTCTTCACGGGTTTGAAAGCTTTGACGGTTTGCCTTGGGCTTAGCCCCCGTTGACATTCCCCACCAAACCCAAGGCTGGCGCGCTCCCCGCCACGAGTCGCTGTTCAATAGCGCCACTCGAGTGTCCCGTCACTGGCATCTCAAGGGCCATCTTTGCTGAAGTCTATCCCCTCGCTCGTGTTCACCGCTGCGGCTGTCGATCCTTCGAACTTGTCCCCCAAGTCGCCCTCCGACTTAGACCTCACTCTCTGTGAGCACCACATCGTGTTGTTGTCCCGCCTGGCTGTCCGTATACAGGTAGGAACACAAGTTATACAACTATACATCGCTGCTGAAGTTTCGTCGTGCAGGAAAGGTCCCGGAATCATAACATGTATGGCTTGGGGTAAGTTCATGGATTCAAAGCTCGTCATCAGTTCTCCCCATCGAAATTCTCCAGATAGGTTCTTTGAGACGGTCTATACACTTTCTACTAGAGACGAGCGCATCGCCGTCATTGGGTATCTACGGAAGCCTGAGGTTTACTCTCCTCGAGATTGGGAAGCGAGCGCGGGATAGACAAAGTAGGTGACCATTGGTGATGCAGCGATAGCTTGTTGTAGAGGTTTTACTTAGTTATGACGTGGCTCCTGCGTCACGACCTTGCGAAATGTCCGAGTGCTCTAGAGCTCTCGCAGAACGCGGTGTTACCACCTAGGATGGAAGACGAATCCTTGAAAGGCTCTGCGCATAATGGGTGAGCTGCACCGCTGCCACTGAGTCACGGCACCTTCACGTCAAAACTTCATGTTCTCAATAGCCAGACCAGACTCGCCGTATTATAAGAGTGTCCTCTCGGCCCTTTTCAGTCTCAACCCGCCAGTCAATTCCAGGGCCTCCTCTATGACCTCGAAGAGGCCCCCGAGCACGCTCCATAAAACAATATGGTTGAGGAGAGATTGTCGGCCATCTTTTATCTGCACGGAGCTGTCTCTAATCAACTCCGTCGTGGGCCACGAAACACGTAGGTCCAATCAGATCCATCCACAGAAGAAGAATCACAAATGTTGTAGCGCCTTCGTTTGAGAACTGGTGCACTCTGACCAAGTCGCATGCATTCATCTTAGAATCACTGCGTTGGAGGCCCGTCAACCCGTTGGGTAAGTCGTATTGTCGGCGGTGGGCGCTATCGCACACTGACTTACGTAGGTAGGCGTCCCTCACTGTGCCGCGAAGGATGTTATCTGGGTGCGCAGGCTACCCTGTCAGAATTATCAATAATACTGTGGCTACTGTAGATAGGTGGTTTTCCATAATTCAGGATGCTGCTCACTATGAGGAGATTATGCATAATTATGCATAATCTCAAAGAATGCTAGGACACCTGCTTCTTGATGCTTCTTGCTGCTTCTTGTGCTTCTCTTCCCCCTGCCATTACCCAATTTGCATATCAATTTCCTTTTTTTTGTGTTTTGAGGCACTGATCTATGTTTGAAGATCACCTATGATTAGATAGTCTATTATTATATAATTGCTCCGCTTTTTGACTACCAAAAGGGGATATCACAGCCACAACATAATAATAGACACTTCCTTTTGTCAAAACACCCAAATCAGGCCGGAGTTTTCATTATCTAATCTTCCCACACATGTTTCAAGCTCTAGCAGCTCATTTCTCCACCACATTTGATTGGTTCTTCTTCTAAGTTTGTAGATTAGGCTATGTACATGTCACAGATCATAAGCTACCACTTTTTCATATGTTTTTTATTGTGTGATGAGTAGCAATGGGCTGATTGAGCTGGATGTTGAAAATTTTCAAACTCAGCTGGTGGCTGAGAGGTGGCTGTGGCTGCTGTGGCTGGTAGGTACTGCCACCGCTTTTTTGGGTGCTTATGTAAGCAAAAAAGCGCCACTACTCCTACCACATTACCACTTTTGGTTAATATAACATATCAGCCCCTAGCCCCCTTCCTCAGCCTTTTCTGCTTTACCACCCTTGCTCCCTTCCTTCTGGTGACAACATATGTAGTAGTTTAGTGTCCTAGTACATAATAGAACATAATTGGCTGCTTATATAATTTTATTTGAACCAAATGAGCTTTCTAGGACATGATTTAGATGTAAAACATAACAAAAAGGGTCTAGAATGTTGGTATTTTAATAGGAGAGTGTCTGGGAGGGTTCCAAACATCACTTAGAAGTTAAGTGAATGTTTTCTAGAAGAAGCCTAAGCCCCTAAAGTGTCCAGTGTAGGTAAAAAGGTCATAGCCTCCTAAAACATAAAATTAAACATATGGACATATTCTTCAGGCAAGATACATGTGCTATGGTATTCCCAGGTGTATATTTACTATGTAAGCAATATATCAAAAGCCTGTGGCAACAGGATGACTCTCTGTGGCTCTACCTCTATGTCTCCTCCTACCCCCCTACCTTCTGAAACTTAAGTTTCCTGCCTATATCTCTTCAGGGCAGTATGATCCTAGTGTAGGTATGATATGACATGACTCATTCATAATGTCAGAAGCATTGACAACTTTGATCAATCAGCATGTATACAGAAGGATATATTTCACTCTATTTCATGTATTTCCACCTACATAGTCTCTTCCAGACACATGTAGCCCTTCTAAGATATGTTCATATACACTCCTATGTGACTTTTACATCCAGGATCAGCTCCCTATATCCTGTAGTACTCAGCTGATCACCCAATCTCTGTTGAGTTACTGATAAGGTTTCTACATGGCCACATCTTTGTATTATTTAGATCAGAAAGTTGGAGCACCTCCCTGACACCTATATGGTCATGGGCCAACAGTCCCAGAAGCATCCATAAATAATTGAGTGAGCTCTGAGCATTCTAGATAAGAAATAGAGCGTGGGAAAATTCTGATAGGTGAAGGTGGAGGGCAGATGCGGAGATGGATAGGCTTCAGAAGGAGTCCAAGGAATTCTGGGATATCAGGCACACCTCTCGTGAACCACTGGAACGCCAAATGCACTCAGGTACGGACTGCTCTTTACATTCACTGCACTCGAGCCCTTCTCATCACGCTGGTGCTTATCTACCCCATCAGGTTTTTCGGTTGCGGAAGCAGGTCCCTCGTTGGCCTTCGCAGAGCACTCATCTCCTCCATTGAATCCTGGCGAAGGTCACGGTGTACACCCAACCCGTCACCACAATTCCCAATGGGATCACACCAAAGCTGCCTCCCAGGCGTCCTCTGATACTGCCGAGGCAACATCTGTTCCTCTCGGGGACAGTCGGGTACAAGGGGCCAGTCTTCCAGGTGGTGCCTCGCGGCGACAAGAGCAGACCGAGGAGATCCACCGACGGCCCGACGATGAGGCTGCTGCGAGGCAGAAGGCCGAGGCGAAAGTGGATCAGCTGGAGAAGAAGGTCCAGGAGTTGCGGGATATTATTAGCCTCGCGTCTCGTGGACCACTGGAACGTCAAATGCACCCAGGTAAGAACCGTTCTCCATGTACTGCAGCCAAGTGGTCACTGATCGCGCTGGTGCTCATTCATCCATTTAGGTTTGTCGTTTATGGAGGCGGGTCCCTCAACATTGTTGACAGGGCCCTCGTGCTCTCCATCGAATGCTGTTCCATCCACTTCCCCATCCCGTTCCTCCACTTCCTCTAGCGATCCTGAAGGAAGTTCGCCACTTCGCGCGACTTTACGCGGACTACAAATCACCTCGAAGAGTCTGAGTGCCCCGAATCGGCAAGGGGTGTGATGGGCGCGTGATGCCTGGATTCGTCCTGTTGCTGACTTCAATGTTTCTTCATGTTTTCCCTTCGACTCTGATTTGTTAGTTACTTCCATTGCCTATGAGGATCATCTGTGTTCATGTTTTGTTCGTGCCATACGTTAGTCATCCCACTCAAGAATACAAATACTATACTTCGACTCCAGTAAATATTATGCTGGAATATCAGCTGAACGTACGAACGATGTCGCTCGTGAGATTATCTATGAGTTGTACCATATCCGTTTGCAAAGGCTCCCGCCGTTTCCTCGCAGCCTGGCCAAAACGTCCGTCGTTAATTAGAGCTTGTTCGGATGGCCTGGATTTAACAGACATTTGGATTTGGTTGTGTTTGGTTGAGATTTGAGTTGTCGCGTGGACCATGCCGCGGTCTGGAGTTTGAAAGTGTCTTGCTCCCGCTCACTTGCTATCTGTACCAATGGATCATCATCAGCTCGTCCACACTGATCTTGGGGATCTTTGGGCAACTCTTGCATCCCTTTCTCTAATACTGGCACAGTTTTCATTACCCCTTCCAATGAACGCCCCTGGCAAAAAAGCTCCTGTTGAAAGGCCTCGTGGAACTCGAAGGAAACAGACACGCTGGTCGCATACCTCCATGAACATCGCACAGAGAGTCCTGATTCATCCGGTACCTTCAAGAAGCCCATATTCAATGCTGCTGCAGCACACATTGCGCCACTACATACTAATGGTGCGATCAAGGCTGGATCTCATGCAAAGTCTAAGTGGACAGCGGTAGGGTTCAGCAGGGGTTTTGATAACCCCTGGGGGTCAGGGGTAGGGGTATATGGGGGTAGGGTAGGGGTCAGAATGTATTTACCCTGTACCCCAAGCATACCCCAGGGGTCACTAGCTGATTGGGCCATCCAACTATATAGAACCAATCCTAAACCTTGATATTATATCAAAACCTTAAATCATCCTAATAGCCAGGTGGTCGTGCACCCTTATCACTGTGTCCCGAAGCTTTACATCATGACCCCAAAAAGGATAACAAAACCCACTGAAAAGGTGCTTGCCATGGCTGAAGAGAATACTCGAGGTAAAAGGAAGACTGCCGAGGGTTCGGGGGCTGTACAACCATCAAAGGAAGGCAAGGGTTACCACATCTCAAGCGACTTCAGATGATAGCATTTCAAAAATCACTGTGGCGACATCAGGCCCAAGCCATCGGGCCACTGTGCGTACTGAGGAAGAGGAGGCGGCATTACATGCCGATGACAACATTGATGCCACCCTCGAAACCCCAGATGATGATCCAGAAGAGTCTTCCGATGGCGAACTCGGTATTTCCCGGAAGTTGGTTTGTTTACAACTCAACTAATTCTACTTCTATAGCGAGACTTATGAAAGACTGGAATTCACCTATTTATGCCTTTTACGAACCAGTCCCAACCATCGAATACGAAAACGGGCGTCGTTGCCATGTGTTCAAATGTACTGCACGAGGTTGCAAGCATCGTGTGCGCCGATACCTTGATAAAAGTGATGCAACATCCACTGGCAACATGCGGAAGCATGTTAAAAGCTGCTGGGGTGAAGCTGCATTGGAGACGGCAATGGATGCAGG
>MU124144.1:0-14447 GCA_014904935.1 Melanogaster broomeanus
ATGTCCCCTCCGATATCTTGGCAAGTGGCAACTATTATAAGGTGCGCAACGCAGCTATGTACAACAACCCTGACCGTCCAGTGCCACATCGATATCAAATACACCCCACGTGTGCCTGTCCACCTGAACGCTCATAACCTTCTTGGCCACTCCATATCGGTCCTAGGCTCATACAGAATACTACGCGGCTTATCGTGCGCTACGATTGAAGCGGGAAATTGGCGCGCTTGTGCCGGTCGGAAAGCTCCTCATTGAGCTTGAATACCCACATCGAGAGTTGCAATAGCAATGAACATGGCACCATGCGTTACAGCGCGTGGCATATAAGTCACTGAGTTTGCGGCCGATGCGTTGATGGGTAATTGGATTACTTATTGGTTAGCTAGTTTGCGGCATACCATACCTCCCGCCCAAATACGAAGGAGTAGGCCTTGTGACCATTTAGGTCACCGTTCTCATCGATCCATCAGCTAATGTCGAATTTCTCGGGGAAAACGTCTGGATCCCTTGAGATGCACCTACAAGGCAAAGGCAAGGCAGCATTTGGGGACCTAGCTCAGTTCCATTGGCAATTCAGGCCTACCAATGATTCCCGGAGACAATGGCGTTGGCCGGGGTCCAATAGCCATTCGAGTATTCATCAACATCCTTATTCCATGGTAGCAGCACCAGGCAATGAAGATACTTAGATAACATCCTTCGCCGCACTGTGAGGAACGCCTACCCATGTAAGTCAGCGCGCAACCTACCCCAGTTCTCGAACGAAGGCGCTGAAAAGATGTTCCGTTGATACTACGGCATCGATTCTGAATTTCTGATTGACATACGTGTCTCGCAACTCACGACAGAGTCGATTTCCGCCTGAAAAATCTCTTGAATTTCGGGGAAGTGGGCGGTAGCCACGAGGATCGTAGAGATAGCAACTCCAGTCTGTGAGCCTGAGGGAGGAACTTATCATATAAGCAACTGCGAATCCGGGAGCGAAAAAATCTCCCAGTATCAAAGGACGGACCAACAAAAGAACCACAGAAATAGGCGATTTCATCCTCAAACGTGCCGAGCTCAGGGTTAGACAAGAGGCCGAGTCCCGCGACTGAATGAGGTCCAGCATGATCTTCTTGCACAATGGACAACGTTAAGCTTAGAGTACTCTTGGAAGATCCAGGGTTCAAACGTTCACTCACCACACCCTGCCTTTCACGTAATTCTGGCTCTTTCAAGATATCTAATACCATATTGCGCGCATGCTGCGCGTGCTAGTTATCATAAATCATGTCGGAAATCCGAAGAAATCCGTAGGCGCGAACGGCGAGGACGTGAGCAAAAAGCTGAGGATTGGAGTATGTTCGGTACGATTATGTAAGCTACGTAGGTAGATTTCCAACAAATCAACGTAGCCTCCATCCGAAGTTCCACGTGAGCGGCTCTGCAGAGATAATATGGTTTGTGTTGCCGTAGATCGTTGAACGACCTTGCAGCACCACACCCTGACATAAGTATTGATACAAGCCGACTACTATGGCACGAGAGTTTTACATAAATGCCGGTAATTCCTCGTGCTAGTACTGAGCTCGGGGAGTTTATGCATAAGCACTTCTGTGAGGGATCCTCCATAATCGGGATCTGCCGGGTGTGGCCCAGGGCACGTGAACCAGCACAGCCGCACTCTTGTGATTATCTAAGTATCCCAAAAGCGGCCACTACGTCCCAGAACATGACCGCATTTGGAAATGTCAATATATTGGCTCTCCTGGGCCTCCTCCTATGTTTTTCGCTTCTATACCACTGTTCCCCTCTACATATACCTAGCCAATTTATTTGTACATCATATATGTATAGTATAGGCCATCTTTGACCGCTTACATGAGCACTTAAAGCATGGTATGTGGGTACAATCAATACATGGTGAAAAAACAAAAAAGCGGTCCGATATTTTGATATTTCAGACATGTGGACTGTTAAACTATGTCCCAATTAAGGCATTGTATGTACCTAAAACATATTAGAAGCCCATAGCATGGGGTGGGCTCCTTATGATTGTATGACCATATTCCTCCTGACTGCTTATAGGGGTACTATAAATGCCCCTGTCAGTAATCTCTACATACAAGTATCTAGAGTTGTACCTAGCATCCATAGGTACCTCCCACTCGAATTTCAAAGGCAATCTATTGAGTGTTGAGAGCAGGGGAAGCAATACAGACATATGAAATGCGTGGGAAAATATCTCAAAACATCGGAAACTTGAAAACAACATATCAAAAACAGACAATTGTACACCACACATCTACATAGGGGGCTTGGAAGTAGTTTACATGGGGTATATATACATTAGCCATGAGTTTATCTGATTCTGTACCCCTTATTTAGTGCTTAGAATGTCAAAAATGCAAGGATTGAGTAAATCTCCTATACAAACTATAGCGTTAGTAGAGACACAAGTACGGATGCAAAGCAGCCAACACAGCCACATTTTCGGGACACCATATTCTCGTTGATTGTTTGCACTAATCTCTCACAAGGCTGATGTAAACTCATGTTTAGTGTATATATATTCCATGTAAACTACTTCCAAGCCCCTTATGTAGGTGTGTGGTGTACAATTGTCTGTTTTTGATATGTTGTTTTCAAGTTTCCGATGTTTTGAGATATTTTCCCACGCATTTCATATGTCTGTATTGCTTCCCCTGCTCTCAACACTCAATAGATTGCCTTTGAAATTCAAGTGGGAGGTACCTATGGATGCTAGATACTTGTATGTAGAGATTACTGACAGGGGCATTTATAGTACCCCTATAAGCGGTCAGGAGGAATATGGTCATACAATCATAAGGAGCCCATCCCATGCTATGGGCTTCTAATATGTTTTAGGTACATACAATGCCTTAATTGGGACATAGTTTAACAGTCCATATGTCTGAAATATCAAAATATCGGACCGCTTTTTTGTTTTTTCACCATGTATTGATTGTACCCACATACCATGCTTTAAGTGCTCATGTAAGCGGTCAAAGATGGCCTATACTATACATATATGATGTACAAATAAATTGGCTAGGTATATATAGAGGGGAACAGTGGTATAGAAGCAAAAAACATAGGAGGAGGCCCAGGAGAGCCAATATATTGACATTTCCAAATGCGGTCATGTTCTGGGACGTAGTGGCCGCTTTTGGGATACTTAGATAATCACAAGAGTGCGGCTGTGCTGGTTCACGTGCCCTGGGCCACACCCGGCAGATCCCGATTATGGAGGATCCCTCACAGAAGCGCTTATGCATAAACTCCCCGAGTTCAGTACTAGCACGAGGAATGACCCAGGATTTATGCAAAACTCTCGTGCTACCCTTACCGCAGATTTATTGATAAATATGTCAGGGTGGACTGCTTGCAGAATCGCAGAACACACATACTTACGATACTTTCGGGATCGAACAAGATGTATGTCCCCTCCGATATCTTGGCAAGTGGCAACTAAGGTGCGCAACGCAGCTGCATGACTCTCTACCTGACTTGACATGTACAACACCCTGACAGTCCAGTGCCACATCGATATTAAATACACCCCACGTGTACCTGTCCACCTGAACGCTCATAACCTCCTTGGCCACTCCATTATGGAAAGCAGGACAGCCGTGCTCTCGGTCACGTCACAAAACACTATACCAAGGTAACCGCAGATCACAGGACTTCGAAAACCGCTGATAGATCAAATTGCAGGGAAGTAGTACGCAGAAATATATTATTTGAGACTCGGAGTTCCGGCTGTGCCACTGTGCACCCTAGTACTAGTCATCAGCAAACTGGTTTGAGCTGTACAGAACTGTACAGTTCACTACAGCAGGGCTCACAATGCCTATATAACTTTGTCTGACTCTGATCACACCTGTATGAGGGAGAAGATGTTTCATATTTAGCTACTAGCAAGTTAGTAGCAACTACACAATACAACATAATTTCAGAAACAAGCTGGGGCTGAAAAAACAGGGATAGAAATGAGCGGGTGGGGTGAAAAACGTGTGGATGGGGTAAAAAACGCGTGGGTGGAGGTGACGCTCCGTTTTCGACACGTCAGGTCTGCTTTCGAGACGGCGGGATCATTGTGGAGGTGATGGGATCCATTTTGGAGGCGGCGAGTCCATTCATGATGCGGTGGGTCAACTCGGGTCTGCTTTTGAGACGGCGGTGTCGTATTTGGGGCAGCAGGTCCATTTTGATCCAGCGAGTCCGCTTTCAAGGTGACATGATTATTTCTGAGATGGCCGGTCCACTTTCGAGATGGGTGGGATCGTTTTTGAGGCGACGGGTCCGTTTTTGAGGTGGTGGGTCAGCTTTTGAGATGACGGGTCTATTCGTGATGCAGTGGGTCTGATTTCAACACTTCCGGTCCACTTTTGAGACAGCGGGGTCACTTTTGAGGCGATGGGTCCGATTTTGAGGCAGTGGGTCCGTTTGTGATGCGGTGGGCCCATTTTCGACACTTCGGGTCCACTTTTGAGACGGCGGGGTCACTCTTGAGGTGACAGGTCCAATTTTGAGGCGGTGGGCCCGTCCCCGACACGTCGGGTCCATTTTTGAGACAGTGGGGTCACTTGAGGTGACGGGTCCATCTGTGGGGTTGTGGTTCCGTTTGTGAGGCGACATGGCTGGTTCCGAGATGACAGGCCCATTTTTGAGGCGATAAGCCCCTTTATGAGGTGCTGGATCCATTTTCGAGGCGTAAGGCATGTTGATGCACGAGTAAGGCGTTTCGGGCCAGGGAGCCATCTCAGGGGTAGGTGTGCAGTTTCGGGCACGGTTGCAGCGCGGGGTGAGCTGTTTTGGGTGTTTTGGTTGCAGGAGCTTAGACCGTAAGCAGAGCGGAGAGGGATGGTGCCAGCCCGTTATCTCTCAGTGCCTATGGGGATTACCTGTGATAATAAGTTGTGTATACCTATGAAATACCTGGATATATATTAACCTTTCCTTGTCACGCTCACGACATGTATCCCTTGCTGTTCACCCTTCCCTAGAGGACATGAGACGGAAACATCTTCAAGCTCAAGATTCGAATTTGAAGAGCTTGAACGCGCGACTACAAACCACTAAGGGAACCTTGTACAATGCTGGGCTTCGAGTAGCACGGATTGAAGGCCGAGCAGCTCCCAGTGCTACACAGGCAGATCAGTTGAGTCGGGCAGTGCGAGCAATGGAACATGCGGAGGTAACATACACCAAGGCCTTGCACCACAGCGCGGCTGCCATTGGTACTGGCACAGGTCATGTAGGGTTGTTGTTACCTTCTGGGTTGGTAGCCAGTAGACGGACCTAAGAAAGTAGCTGAATAATGAATTCAATGATACTGAATCGGTCTATGGACAGTTAGGTATCATATGAAAATAACCACATGTAATAACATCAGGGCTGATGGTAGATAAAGAAAGAAGGGCCGCTGCGGCGACGAACCCATGCAAATTCTCCTGGGGTTCTCCAGATGCCTTGGTATCGATCGAGAGGTGCCATGTTAACCCCGCCTCAGCTTCCCCGAGAGACCCTGTAAGCCGGTTAGTTATCGGCGAGTAACTCGTGCGTGCCAAACGTTCGGACAAAGCGAGAGGATTGGGATGGAAGTCTTATGCGAGGGGCCCACAAGAATGGGCACCCATCGACGACGGCAAGGTGAGAGGATTGAGACGAAAGTCATATGCAAGGGGCCCACAAGAGTGGGCACCCATTGATGATGACAAGACGACTGGGACGACGTGAGGGGCCCACAAGAATGGGCACCCATCGATGACGACAAGGCGAGAGGATTGGGACGGAAGTCCTATACGAGGGGCCCACAAGAGTGGGCACCCATCGACGACAACACACCACACCCTGGCAGAGTTATGCATAATCTGTGGCTACTGTAGATAGGGAGTTTTGCATAATTGGTGAGGCTTATCCTTGCTTCCTTTTATCAATAATTGTGAGTAGCCTCCAGCACTGCTTCTCCTTCCCATGGGTATATTAATTTCCATTTTTTATGTTTTGAGGCACTGATCTATGTTTGAAGATCACCTATGATTAGATAGTCTATTATTATATAATTGCTCCGCTTTTTGACTACCAAAAGGGGATATCACAGCCACAACATAATAATAGACACTTCCTTTTGTCAAAACACCCAAAACATATCCAAATCAGGCCGGAGTTTTCATTATCTAATCTTCCCACACATGTTTCAAGCTCTAGCAGCTCATTTCTCCACCACATTTGATTGGTTCTTCTTCTAAGTTTGTAGATTAGGCTATGTACATGTCACAGATCATAAGCTACCACTTTTTCATATGTTATTTATTGTGTGATGAGTAGCAATGGGTTGATTGAGCTGGATGGTTGAAAATTTTTCAAACTCAGCTGGTGGCTGAGAGGTGGCTGTGGCTGCTGTGGCTGGTAGGTACTGCCACCGCTTTTTTGGGTGCTTATGTAAGCAAAAAAGCGCCACTACTCCCACTACATTACCACTTTTGGTTAATATAACATACCAGCCCCTAGCCCCCTTTCTCAGCCTTTTCTGCTTTACCACCCTTGCTCCCTTCCTTCTGGTGACAACATATGTAGTAGTTTAGTGCCCTAGTACATAATAGAACATAATTGACTGCTTATATAATTTTATTTGAACCAAATGAGCTTTCTAGGACATGATTTAGGTGTAAAACATAACAAAAAGAGTCTATAATTTTGGTATTTTAATAGGAGAGTGTCTGGGAGGGTTCCAAACATCACTTAGAAGTTAAGTGAATGTTTTCTAGAAGAAGCTTAAGCTCCTAAAGTGTCCAGTGTAGGTAAAAAGGTCATAGCCTCCTAAAAACATAAAATTAAACATATGGACATATTCTTCAGGTAAGATACATGTGCTATGGTACTCCCAGGTGTATATTTACTATGTAAGCAATGTATCAAAAGCCTGTGGCAACAGGATGGCTCTCTGTGGCTCTACCTCTATGTCTCCTCCTACCCCCCTACTTTCTGAAACTTAAGTTTCCTGCCTATATCTCTTCAGGGCAGTATGATCCTAGTGTAGGTATGATATGACATGACTCATTCATAATGTCAGATGCATTGACAACTTTGGTCAATCAGCATGTATACAGAAGGGTATATTTCACTCTATTTCATGTATTTCCACCTACATAGTCTCTTCCAGACACATGTAGCCCTTCTAAGATATGTTCATATACCCTCCTGTGTGACTTTTACATCCAGGATCAGCTCCCTATATCCTGTAGTACTCAGCTGATCACCCAATCTCTGTTGAGTCACTGATAAGGTCTCTACATGGCCATATCTTTATATTATTTAGATCAGAAAGTTGGAGCATGTCTCTGACATCTATATAGTCATGGGCCAATAGTCCCAGAAGCATCCATAAATAATTGAGTGAGCTCTGAGCATTTTAGATAAGAAATAGAGCGTGGGAAAATTCTGATAGGTGAAGCGGAGATATAAAACATATCTTAAAACATAACATTAGGACATTTTTGGGTGGAAGATTTGATTCAAAATTATGTAGTACTGATCTATGATTTATATTAGAACTATACTAGATACTTATGCAAGGGTGAAAAGGATGTGAAAGTGTGGTATAGTAAAAATGAGTAAATCTCCTACATAGATGAACTAGCTATTGGTGTTCATACATTGTCCCATATCTCCGCTTCACCTATCAGAATTTTCCCACGCTCTATTTCTTATCTAAAATGCTCAGATGTATGAACACCAATAGCTAGTTCATCTATGTAGGAGATTTACTCATTTTTACTATACCACACTTTCACATCCTTTTCACCCTTGCATAAGTATCTAGTATAGTTCTAATATAAATCATAGATCAGTACTACATAATTTTGAATCAAATCTTCCACCCAAAAATGTCCTAATGTTATGTTTTAAGATATGTTTTATATCTCCGCTTCACCTATCAGAATTTTCCCACGCTCTATTTCTTATCTAAAATGCTCAGAGCTCACTCAATTATTTATGGATGCTTCTGGGACTATTGGCCCATGACTATATAGATGTCAGAGACATGCTCCAACTTTCTGATCTAAATAATATAAAGATATGGCCATGTAGAGACCTTATCAGTGACTCAACAGAGATTGGGTGATCAGCTGAGTACTACAGGATATAGGGAGCTGATCCTGGATGTAAAAGTCACACAGGAGGGTATATGAACATATCTTAGAAGGGCTACATGTGTCTGGAAGAGACTATGTAGGTGGAAATACATGAAATAGAGTGAAATATACCCTTCTGTATACATGCTGATTGACCAAAGTTGTCAATGCATCTGACATTATGAATGAGTCATGTCATATCATACCTACACTAGGATCATACTGCCCTGAAGAGATATAGGCAGGAAACTTAAGTTTCAGAAAGTAGGGGGGTAGGAGGAGACATAGAGGTAGAGCCACAGAGAGCCATCCTGTTGCCACAGGCTTTTGATACATTGCTTACATAGTAAATATACACCTGGGAGTACCATAGCACATGTATCTTACCTGAAGAATATGTCCATATGTTTAATTTTATGTTTTTAGGAGGCTATGACCTTTTTACCTACACTGGACACTTTAGGAGCTTAAGCTTCTTCTAGAAAACATTCACTTAACTTCTAAGTGATGTTTGGAACCCTCCCAGACACTCTCCTATTAAAATACCAAAATTATAGACTCTTTTTGTTATGTTTTACACCTAAATCATGTCCTAGAAAGCTCATTTGGTTCAAATAAAATTATATAAGCAGTCAATTATGTTCTATTATGTACTAGGGCACTAAACTACTACATATGTTGTCACCAGAAGGAAGGGAGCAAGGGTGGTAAAGCAGAAAAGGCTGAGAAAGGGGGCTAGGGGCTGGTATGTTATATTAACCAAAAGTGGTAATGTAGTGGGAGTAGTGGCGCTTTTTTGCTTACATAAGCACCCAAAAAAGCGGTGGCAGTACCTACCAGCCACAGCAGCCACAGCCACCTCTCAGCCACCAGCTGAGTTTGAAAAATTTTCAACCATCCAGCTCAATCAACCCATTGCTACTCATCACACAATAAATAACATATGAAAAAGTGGTAGCTTATGATCTGTGACATGTACATAGCCTAATCTACAAACTTAGAAGAAGAACCAATCAAATGTGGTGGAGAAATGAGCTGCTAGAGCTTGAAACATGTGTGGGAAGATTAGATAATGAAAACTCCGGCCTGATTTGGATATGTTTTGGGTGTTTTGACAAAAGGAAGTGTCTATTATTATGTTGTGGCTGTGATATCCCCTTTTGGTAGTCAAAAAGCGGAGCAATTATATAATAATAGACTATCTAATCATAGGTGATCTTCAAACATAGATCAGTGCCTCAAAACACAAAAAAAATGGAAATTGATATGCAAATTGGGTAATGGCAGGGGGAAGAGAAGCACAAGAAGCACAAGAAGCAGCAAGAAGCAGCAAGAAGCATCAAGAAGCAGGTGGCCTAGCATTCTCTGAGCTTATGCATAATTATGCATAATCTCCTCACAGTGAGCAGCATCCTGAATTATGGAAAACCACCTATCTACAGTAGCCACAGTATTATTCATAATTCTGACAGGGTAGCCTGGGTCACGGTTCATGTCGTCACCCTTTGCGTCGTCGCAGATGCATGGCTGTCGTCATTGTGAATGTGGAATGGTGGGGGTCATGTTGTGGCTGCGTTGGCCTGCGTGCATTGCTCATCGAGGGTCATTATGACTGCAGACGACTTTTAGTTAGTAATGCAGATGAATTTGATACGTACCATGTCTTCTCAGGCTGGCGCTTGGCTGCATGGCGAGCGGATCATGTGGTGTTTGTGCATGTGTCGTCTCGTGGCTGTGACTTGGTTACCTTTAACTTCTTAGTTAGTAACTCATACTTATGGTGGTCCTCCTCAGGCTCGCGTGGCGGCGATTGGGTGGGCTTGTGCAGTTGTCGTCTCTAGGCAGCAGCCGGATATCCCGTTTCCCGGTCACCATTAGGGCTGAAAGAATTAACCCCCACGGTCTGGGGTCACCTACAGACTACTGCAGCTATGTACAACAACCCTGACCGTCCAGTGCCACATCGATATCAAATACACCCCGCTGTGCCTGTCCACCTGAACGCTCATAACCCTTGGGGTCCTAGGCTCATACAGAAATACTATGTGGCTTATGGTGCGCTACGATCGAAGCGGGAAATTCGCGTGCTTGTGCCGGTCCGAAAGATCCTCATTGATATTTGAATGCCCACATGAGAGTCGCAATAGCAATGAACATGGTACTATGCGTTACAGTGCGTGGCGTATAAGTCGCTGAGTTTGCGGCTGATGTGCTGATGGTAATCGGATTAGCGCTCTATCTCTCAGGCTGTGACACCGGCTCAAGTATGCGCACCAAACGCCCGTCTAACAATCGAGGTATGATAATATGTTCTCGTCGAATCGACACTGCGTTTTCGGCTTTGATTTGTTCACACCCTGCAAGATGTCTGGTTAATTCTCGACTGTGTGATCCATATTCAGGACATCTATTTAATCACACCGGTTCTCCGGTCTTGGAGGCATCCTCCCTCCTATAAAATCAAGTTCACCACTCTAATATGACTGGACTTGTATACTGGCAGAGCATTGGACACTGCCTCCGCGTACTATACTGTTTCTCGGTGGCGGATATAATCACTGTAATCATCCCAACGGTAATCACCTGCACCGCCCCCTGCGTTCGCTTTCTGATGCTCCGTCCTTTTCAGACATTCTTCGCCGCAGCCGCCGCCCCACTATGTGATCCCACCCGTCTCCCTCATGTGGTTGTCTGGATATGGATACATATCCTGCAATTCAATGTCGCAAACCAAGTGCTCGACCCGGAGGAGGATGGCAAGAATAAGTCCTTCCGTCCCATTCCTGCAGGTCTCATCAGCATTCGGGACGCTATAATCCTGCGCTGGTCACTTATTCCGATATCCTTAATGCTGTCTGCCATGTACAGCACTCACGTGTTCAGCGTTAGCGTGGTAATTGCGTCGCTGGTCATTTGGTATAACGAACTTCAGGGACACGAGCACTGGTTCTCGAAGAACGTGATGACTGCAGTAGGGTATGCATCGTTCGAACTTGGTGGGACTCTAATTGCTGGTGGGTTTCTTGCATTGTTCTGCTACCATACCGTTAATTATTATGGTAAACAGGATGCAAGAGATCCTACGTGGAACCAGTCGCTATAATTGCCGTTGGTTTAAGCATGGCAATATTTGCTACCACTCTGCACTGCCAGGATTTCAAAGACGAAGAGGGCGATCGTCTCATAGGGAGAAAGACACTACCGATCGTTTTTCCCGCATTGGCTCGAACCTCAGTAATGGTCGGATTGCCACTGTGGTCCGTGTGCCTGACGTGTGTGTGGAAGATCGATGTTATATGCAGTGCCGCGTTTGTCGCATATGCTGGTCTCGTAGGCATGAGATTTATGATGCTACAAAGCGCTCACGCGGACCGGATGTCATGCAAGCTCTATAGTGTGAGTTCATAACCTTAGATCCGTTATCTTCCTTTGAAGCTGATTGATGCGATACAAAGCTGTGGTTTTCTCTTGCTCACCTATTGCCTGGATATTGGCGTTACTTCCATGGCACTGGGGCTTGTTTTTCCCAATAGTTGGTAAGGTTAGTCCATGCATAGTACTATCAGTCTCTACCGTGTGTGAATCCTACCCACGTGAGGACCTAGCTCGGTTCTATCGGCAATTCAGATTTACCGATGATTCTCGGAGACAATGGCGTTGGCCGGGATGCAATAACCATTCGAGTATTCATCACCATCCTTATTCTATGGCAGCAGCACCAGGCAATGAACATACGCAGATAACATCCTTCGTCGCAACGGTGAGGAACGCGTACCCATGTAAGTCAGCGCGCAATGGCACTCATCGCCACAGATAGAGCTTACCGAACGGGTTGGCTGGTATCCAATGTTTTGCTTTCAAAAATGAAAGCGCGGTGCTTGGGTAGCTTACCCCAGTTCTCAAACGCAGGCGTTGAGAAGTTGCTACGCTTCCGTTGATACTACGGCCATCGACTCTGATTGACATATGGTCTCACGGCCCACGACAGCCAGGATCGTGGAGATAGCAACTTCAATCTGAGGGAGGAATTTATCATACACGCGACTGCGAAACTGGGAGCGGAAAAATGTCACAGTTCCAAAGGATGTTCCGACAAAAGAACCACAGAAACAGGCGATTTCGTCCTCAGACGTGCCGAGCTCAGGGTTAGACAGGCGGCCTCCCGCGACTGAATGAGGTCCGGCATGATCTTCCTGCACGATCGACAACGTTAAGCTTAGAATACTAGTACTCTCGGAAGATCCAGGGTTCACTTACCACATCCTTTTTGGTCTGCCACACACTCATTACGAAGGGTTCATGCTCGCGGTTTCCCCACTTCCCATGTGTAGCCAGGCATGTATTTTAGGAAGGGGTACTTGTCCACTTTGTACGCGCCTGGTATGAGCGCACCCTGTACGATAGGGACCATGCGCTATATATAAAGGATGTAAGGTCATTTAGATACGTCGGCGTGATCTTTCCATATAGCACTCGGAGAGTCATACCGGCCGTGAATCTGTAATATAAGGTAAATATAAAGTAGTAGTACTGTAGGCACACTGGCGTTCGGGAATACCTTTTGACATGCCTTCCATGTAATTCAATTCTGGTTCTTTCAAGATATTTAATACCATATTGCGCGCATACTGCGCGCGCTAGTTATCATAAATCAATGTAGCTTCCATCCGAAGTTCCACATGAGCAGCTCTGCAGAGACAAAACGATAAGTGTTGCCATAGATGGTTAAACGACCTCGCAGAATCGCAGAACACACTCACTTGCGATACTTTCGGAATCGAAAACATGCTCGTTTGTATGAACTTCAAGCCCTTGACAGAATATCGTTCGATGGGATCGAGTGTGGTCGATCAGCTAGCACGCCGGCTCCTTGCTTCTCCATGAAAAGCACCGCATCCTGTTGTAGCAGTCGTCAGGACATTCCCTGCAACAAAGGTAGTAAGCGTGACCTGGACACGACACATACCTGATGCCGACCTATGATAGCATGGATATCCTCGCCGTTGATGAGTGCGATAACAGGACCATAGTCCTCGATCCACTGTTGTATCTGTTGTGGGGAGCTGCTATTCGCTCTGGGATCCTGTTACCAGTACGAATGACAGGTATTATTTAGCGTGCGGAGAAACGGGCGGTTCAGGTGAGGGGGAGTAATAATTCCTTGCGTCATGACCGTCGTCTGTGGGCCCAGAGGAGATCTACTGGTGATACATGGGAAGGTGTATGACTTGAACGTGTGGCTCGGCAGGAACGAGGTTGGCCGTTTAAAGTTTAAAGCCCCACGACGGGCATTACATAAATAAGATATGGATGGCCATCCAAGCCAGCGAACAAAGTAGGGTTAAGCGAAGTGACACTGTCAGAACGTGACCCCATCGTCAAGTCGGGTAGAGAGCCGTGCATCGCCATGTTGGATCCCCTTTTGGTGACATGCATATGGTTGCCTGCACCTCCGCCAATCGCTGGCAGAGCTCACCCTTTGGCGGGAAGAGAGTCGTTCATGTAGGTGCCACTTTCTCAGACTTGGCAGCGTATCGAGTCCTCTGTCGTTCTCTCAGAATCTGAGACTCGACAAACATCCCGACCAACGTCGGGGAGATTGCACCGCCTGTCAGATCTCAACGTTACATGCGTTGTTCGTACGACATAAGTATATGGTAGTGGTAGACTCGAAACAAGCTCGAACTCTGATACCCCAGTTCTTCAATCGTACATGAGACCAAGTGTCAAGATTTCAATGTCAATTCACAAGCTGTATTACAACAGGCGCAACAAGGTAATGATAATATACACTGACAGTCTGCGTCACATCGATATCAAACAACATACCTGTCCGTCTGGCCGCTCATAAACCTCCTACATCAGTAGGAGGCTATACGGTTTATGGTGCGACACGATCGCGGCCGGAAGCTCGAACACGTTGTACCGGTTCGAGTAATCCTCCTTGATGGTGAACGACCACATGACAGTCGCCACAGCAATGAACATGGCGCTGTCAAGTGGAGCGAGCCACTGTCAGCCCCTGTGCTACCGCCTCATGGATGATCAGATTACTGAGCGGTTAGCTAGGTTGAGCCCGGGACATATCCTCCGCCCAAAGCCGAAAGAGTAGGCTTTGAGGTCGTTGAGGTTGCCGGCCTGGTCGATCCAGCGGTTGATGTCGAATGTCTCTGGATCGGGGAACATTTCCGGATCTCTTGAGACGCACCTAGAGGGGAAGCAACTCAGGGGCTAGATCAGATCTGTTGACAGTTAGGTCTACCAATGGTTCCCCGAGACAGTGGCGTTGGCAGGAATGCAATA
>MU124145.1:3961-14393 GCA_014904935.1 Melanogaster broomeanus
AAGAGAGAGATATGTAGCTCGGCTTCATAGCCTTATGAGCGTTTTCCCTTGATATATGTATCCCGGTCGAATTTCTTGTTCACGATTTTGAGGCTTGGATCCCTCAGTGAAAGGAAGAATGACGAGATCGGGTTTGCGTTGCGCCTTGTTCTCCCCGCTGTGTTTCTGAGTGATCCACTTGGGATGTTACGTTGGAAAAACATGTGTATGCGCTCGCTTGCAGGGGCACGTAATGCCTTCGATATTCAGAGTTTTGAGATGCTTGAGCGATTGTTGAAAGCCTCGATAAAAGAGCATACAACGGACTCACTTGTACACTTGGCGCTGGTACAAAGTGTTAGTAAAGAACGTGCGGACGTCAATTCAACGCCAAGTAGCGCGTCCCCTACTTACTATTCAGTGAGTGCAGTTCTGATCAGAGGAGAAAGTCCAGCCGTGTCCGAGCCAACGTCCCCGTTGCAAAATTGGGAAAGAACTGCGTCAAGGCATTTGGTTCAACAGGGCCTCAGCAGGGGGCCCTGGGTCCTTAGAAAACATGCTGCAACAACTGCGCGAGGAACTTGTCCTGTCTTGCATGTCTGTGCATTGCGGACGTCTTGCAAAATCATGGCGCCAGTGGCCGTCACTCTTGATTCGAATCAGGTAGTTAGCATTATGTCAACGAGGAGGACAATGGATAAACGAACTCCACCGCTATGGATTCCAAAGCTGCTTCGCTTGCAGCAGAAAGACCTCGACTGCTTGGAGTAGACTGAAGTATGCTGCCATCTGGAGCTGTGCGTGCGCGTGGGGGGGATCCTTTTGCGGCTGCTGCGTCTCCGGGATCAGACATTGGCCTCTAAAGATATAGAAGGGTATAGGGATTGGAGTGGTGATTGAAGTCGCGTCGGACGAGTGCTTTGTAGTGATGGGGATTGAGCATGAGTATGACCTCTATTTAATATTTATCTGCTTCGCCTTACACTTGCAACAACCACCAAACAACACTCTCGCCACAAACAACGCACATCGTGATTGTCTCCCACTCGCCACAACTATTGTCTTCCACATTAGTTACACTCGCACAAACTCTCCATGGGCAACTCGCCACATGTACAGTCACAACAAGGGCAACAATCTACGGAAGCCACGCAAGTGTCATGACTTGACTCGCCACAATTCCAGTTCGCGAACAACTCGCACACAAATCTGCTCTGTTGGTAAGATACGCTCTCGTGTTGCATGTGCCCTTCGTTCCACAGTCTTACAAAGGGGATCCGAGAGGTACATGCTCAATGGAACACTAACTCCAATTCGTGTTGTTTCGATGCTTGTGGTCGACGATGTCGTGTATCACTACCGTGTGTCAGTAGGAGCATTAATCGGTGATGTGGACAATCCAGCTGAGAGCATCGTTCGGTCGATATGACGTGAGCATGGAGAGATGGAATAATATTTCCCGAGATGTCCCAAATCGGTCTCAACTTTCAAGTCGTATCAAGAATACCCGTTCCGATGACCACCGAGTCAAGACCAGCCATTCCATTTCTTCTACTCAGCATCGTGTATATATCTTGCGAAATTTTGATGCCATGCAGCCGATCACTGCACCTAGTTCGCACCCGTTTTCACCCAGCTCGGAGGCTCGTGTTCAAGCACTAGCGCTTCGAGCTCTGGCACAGAAACACTGCCGCTCTAGTTCTGCTGTTGAAGTTAGGCTCGTGCTCTCAAACATTGCTCTGACCACGTGTGTCTTCATGCACGCTTGAGTCCGCAACCAGAATAATGCGTCCACCTCAGATCTTTGTCTTCGATCCACCTCATCTGTGAATTTACCTCCGATGGCGCGGATGATCCATGCGTGTCTCGATTCCTCTGCATCCTTTCAGTTGGAGGCGCTGCTAGTGGTCGACGTTGGCGCTTTGAACTTCATTCCAGCATGAACGCGCAAAGCTAAAGTCAGGTTTTAGCTGATTGTGGTCACCGAGTGTCACCCGAAGAAGACGGACAAGACCTATAAGAACAGGTGGGTGCACACGATCCAGACAAGTGTACATAGAGTTAGAGACGCATATATGACGAGGCGAAACGGGCTAGTTCATGTTGGGATCACGGCAACAAGGCAGGCAGAGGCAGTAACACAGGATGTCTATCCAAGGAGAGTCCTGCCATCGTCGGATTGTCACCGCAGGCGTCGCCATACCGTATTCTTCATCGTCGAATGTCACAGGCATCGCCGCTGCTCGCAGAATATCTTGAAGATTTTCTGGTGGTCCAGCAGCAAGTATCCTCTGACGGAGCGCCAATGAGTGTGGGCTTCGGATGAGAAACGTTGTGACTCACTTGTTGAGCGGGCGCTGGATAAATCGGGGTCACCGGAAGTCGCGCATTATCCGAATTTCGATGTGAGAAAATTCGCAAGCGGGGCCAAAGTCCCCCAAATGGTCTTCGTAACTGGGACTGTTCGGCGGAAAGAATTTGCTTCGTATGGCCCGGAGGTGGTCTAGAGGTATTTAGGGACTAAAAGCCCATGAGCTTGATATGGGAAACAACAACAGAGATCACGCACATCTGACTGGTCCGTTATACCCTCCACTAAACCTGCTCGAGGTGTCCTACTGGGATCTGGCACAGCGGGCAGCTGAGTGGTGTCGTGCGTCAGCGAGGTCCGGTATCCACCACCAACCAGTTACTCACATCCAACAGAGAATTATCCTCTTCTTTGAAAGGCCCTAATAAATCGTTGGTAGCAGCCTCACGTACATATACCAATATGTACGCGGTGGTAAACCACTGCGTCTCTCGCACCTGGAAGCGCTTCCAGCGCGGAGGGATTTCATTCAACGGTTCGCCACCATAATTCTCCTCGAGCACTTCGCGGTCAATCACCGGTGTCACGCGATCATCGTCGAACTTGAGCCATCTCGTATCGGCATCCGGCTTGATGAGAGCAAAGTAGTGTCCTCCGTCGATGTTTCCGGAGTGCACGAAAACACCATGCAGCTTGTATATCCAGTTCCCAGGCTTGGTCGGAACTTCATCGATGAATTCTGCAAGGTCGATCTCGAAGGGGAACTCGTGGCGGTCGTTAATCTACAGAGTGTCCGCTGAGCACTGAAAATGGTATATCCTTGTCCATACTGACCTTGACCATAGCATCACGCTGGGTGTCGTACTGGAAGCGCTCGAGCTGGATGTGGAGCACAGGCGGGAAAGACTCGAATATGAAACCCTTCTTGGCGTCCTGTAGACCATAGCCCTTGGTGTGATATTTCTTCTCGCCCTCCATCATTTGAACCGCGACGAAGTACTTGAACGACTCGTAAAGGTTCTTCATCCCCTTGACACGCAGCTGGATATCTTGAGACCGAAGATGTCAATACATAAAGTTAATGACGATCGGACTGAGCGCACACTTGAATTCTTCGATTATCACTTCTTCGTAGTCGACATTGACACACTTGATATAACTTTTCATCTTGCCCACAAAAAGTTTGGCAATTGCGCCCTCCGCTTTCGTACCCTATATGCAACATAAGAAATGCCCGAAACCAACTGAGACATCCCTGACCTTCATCTCAGACTCCAACTCATCTTGTAGCACGCGATTAAATTCTTGGACATCACGTTGGTAAAACGAGTCACTTGGCCCCCATCCAAACGACTTTGTCAACTCCGTTGTCTCTATCAAGAGTTCAACGAAGGTCAATGATTGTTGTCTTCTTTTCCATTTGATGACTCACCGACTGGCTGGTCTGAAGTCTCCAAATGGTAAAACACCCGCTGGCGCGCGAGAGGTATGCTTTCCGTGGGATGTTTGTCTTCCGTTGGAATCTGATACACAGCCTGATGTGTTACAGTAATGTGAGCACCGCTGTCAGACGATTACGTCGCCACCGTGCCACTTGCCTTTCTGAGGTATCGTATGCAAAAGAGAGACTGAAGCAGAATATTCATATAACCCGTCGCGCCTTGGTTCTTCAAACCGACGTAGCCGGTTTCCTTCTTGGAATCATAGCTAGAGGGGAAGAATTAGCGTTATCAAGCGACAGTGACAGGAGTACCAGAAACCTACTTGACAAAGTTATGCCACAATACGCCAGCTGGATCTTCGAGTACGCGAACGTAGACGGTGATATCTGCAGATTCATTTTCAATAGTCGGTCGGTGATGACCTTCTTGAACGTTCAACAATTTCCGGAGTTCGCTAAAGCGGGTGAAGCCCCAATCACACCCCTCGGTAGTAAATCGGCGATGGGTATCTTTGCATACAATACAAATCAGTAGTCTAACGGACGGTTACAAGGACGGGACTCACGGCTGACGGTGTATATGGTTGGATCATGGGTGTTGGAGATGACCAGAGCAAATTGAACGCATGCATGCCAGCCCTCCGGAGACTTCTTTGGATCTGCGTAGTCAAGGTACACGGAGACAGTGTCATTGGGTGGAATGTTAAAGTTTCCGAAGGGGAACAAAAGTATGCTCCTGCATAGGACAAGGATGTCAATGGCAGAGTGTCTGATGGGAGGTGGATGACCGACCATCTGTGACCGCCACAAACAAACTCTGGACTTGTGAGTTTCATCTCGAGCTTCTTCCAATTCGTCAATCTCCAGGTGTAGACGTAGAAATCCTTGACATCATGTCCTAGGTCTGGCATGTGCTTAGCGACAAACGCCTCATCTGAAGCGGGAATATAATGAATTGGGTATTCCCTTTATGACTGAGGGGCAAGCTGACGATCGCGGACAGACACTATGAAGTCACGGGCTGCGGTCAGGGTTACCTACTGAAAATTGGAAGCTGTGCGCACCATTGAGTTGATCAGCAAGCATGATCAAAGAGGAAGTGCGACAGGATACTTTCGCAGGATGGTACTAGCCTAGCCGATATATATCTTTGGAGTGACAAACTTGAAGTTGGTGGGAATCGTCAGCTCATTGATTGCACAAGCAACCCCGCCAACTGTGTCTGATTAGGAATTTATGCGTCGAAGATCCAGGAAAGGAGTTCTGCGGGGAATCAGTTTTTTGGCCGTGATTTGTATCACAGTGCCAGTGTGACTTGGGGGGACACAGCCGTATGACCCTTGTCCAGACAATCCGTCGACATCGACCGCCTCTCTTCACAATTTGCATTTCCAGACTTTGGCCGTGCATCAGGGATCAAGCTTTCAAGAGCATCGCCTTGCCATTCCCGTACTGAAGAAGATCCATATACACCCAGATAAAGGATTCCATGTTGTGGCGATATAGGTATAGGTGCGTCACTTTTGCTATACTGGCCATCTACGTGGAGGATATCGTTCCGGCTGCTAGTTACCCAAAGGGAAAATTGAAATTGAGGTCGTCAAAGATGTCTAGATGCCGATCACCTTGCCATCCACACGAAACATCAGGTCAGACAATATTGAATCGTGGCTCTGGAACAGATAGCGGCACCACGTCATCCTCTACTGCTACAAAATGATCTCAAGTGATTGGAGCGGAAGGATGGCGATTGCATGTGGTACAGGTAAGTAAGAAGTTCGAGGCAAGAAATCATTTCCGGGGAACGGAGCGAGTGTTCGTGCGGGACCATCGGGACGTCTCGCATGCGTTTGGCACGCATCGCTGTAAATACCAAAAAAAGAGTCCTAAACCGTGCACAAGATGAAAAGATGGAAGTCCCACGTGAACGCCCCTATCAGATGACGGCGGCCGATCGCTTGCCAGCCACAACCTATAACTTAGTAACGTTCAAAACTTGTGGGGGGCCATTAGCTGCGAGGTGTATCGAAGTGTAAGACGTGCAGATTGGAGGGGTGGTCCCAATGAGCCACCAGTGTTTGGTGAGCCCTTGTGATTATCACGTTTATGTTGGATCCAGTGGACCTGGAGATCCTCTCGCCAAAGACGCAAGGTCATAATCGTTCAAGAGGCCCACCATCGTGCGATTCGTGTCATTGCGCCGATAGTACATCAGGTTTTCAGGGGTGATATCGCCATGGTGGATGCCAGCCTTCCAAAGCTCATAGTGACCTAGAGCAGCGTGATTTTTCAGAACCAACAACCATAAAACGTAGCTAGAGCTTGGGGAATACGAGGAACCAGAGCCTGCGGCAGCCTTTATCGGGTCCTTGAGGCTAAGCGTGTTCCTGATGCTAGACGCGCCATGAACAACACAGCACCTCCCGATTCTGGTGTCAATTTCACGATCGATTCTGAAAGACCGCACGCGCCCAGACAAGGACGTCATGTTTTCTTCCAAGTGAAACTTGGTGATCATAACCGGGTGAAGTGCCAACTTGGCTTTTGCACTTTCACGCTGAACGTGCCTTCAAAAAAATCCCACTAGGTCCACCACCAGCAGCGCCTAAGTACAATGGACTCGGAGGAGTTACGGAAGGAATCCAATCACCTGACCAGGCGTACGATATGGTAACATATAACTTATGATCAGTTCATGACAAATCGTTGGCATAGGCAAAGTGGTTGCATGGGTTGGGCCACTGTGTACGGTCGAACGCGGGTTCTTGGTATCACACAAACGGAGGTAAGTATCTTTCTAAAGCCTTCGCCTTCGCCTTCACACACTCCCTGTCAGCGCCCACGCTACTATGCGCGACAGCGGGGACGCCATCCTGTCCCTGCATCACCGTCCACCGCAGGAGTTCGTTCACAAACGAATCGATATCCTCTTCCGTATTGTGGGTATGTATGGTCATGCGAATCCTGGATCTCTTGACGAGAGGATATGTTATGGGCGTAACTCTGTACCCTTTCTTCTGTAGGTGATCCGTGAGGTTCTGTGCGAGCGGCGTAAGGATCGCGATGATGGGGGAACAAAGACCAGAGTCATGGGTTCTTGAAAGCGAATTATCCACGGACAAGAGCCCTCCAGGGACACCCTCCAACGCACGAAGCACCTGCTTGTGTGCGTAGCAGGACAGCCGAACCAGGTTTTGCCGAAGCTTAACATTTCAGAATGAACAAAAATAATAATAATAAGTATAGGAGGTAGTCAGAATGAAGCAATAAACTTTACCTCCTGTCCTCTGTCGCTGGAGATCACATCAAGACAGGCTTGAAGAGCGTACACGTTGGTGTACGGCATCGACGTGGAAAATACGAGGCTCTTCGCGGAGTGCATCAAGTACTCCCTGACAGTAGGAGAGGTTGCGACGACAGCTGTACAAGGTCGACATGAGAATATGTTGCAAGCGGTATCAGAGTTGTAGTTACCTCCGTGAAAACCCCATGCTTTACTGAATGCGTGGACTTGGGTGTGGACGCGATGGTTCAAACCGAGTAGTGAAACGTAGCCGCTGCCGTTTGGCCCACACATCCCCGACGTGTGGGCTTCGTCTACGACGATGTGCGCATGGCCAGCAGGTACAAGGTCCTCGACGAGTTGAACTATCTCTGCAAGAGGGCAGAAATCTCCATCCATGCTATAGAGACTCTCTACCGAGACGAACAGAGTAGACTTTCCATGAATAATTTGTGGGTGTTTGCGGAGGACATTCCGAAGGCATTCCTCAAAGGAAGTCACAGAATTATGAGCGAAACGATAGAGCGCGTTCCGAGCTGCGGAGATGCGGAACCCCTCGCGACATGATGCGTGAACTAGTTCATCGTAGATGATGACGTCGTCGCTCTGTGGAACAGAGCTGAAGAATCCCAAGTTGGCAATGAATCCAGAATCGAAAAGTAATGCAGATGGTGCCCCGAAGAAACGATAAAGTCGTGTCTCGAGCGCGTTGCATTCCTCTGAGTCGCCCGTTGTAAGACGGGAACCAGTGGAACCAAGCAAGCGCGGAGCTTCGAGAGCTTTCCGTAGGAAGATCTCTCGAACAACCGGGTCTGTGGATAGCGACAGATAGTCGTTCGAGAAGAGGTCTGCAGCAGAAGAAGGGAGCGGCACCCGGTGGGCGACAGCTTGCTGGAGAGCGTCAAGCAAAGGGGAACCCTGAGACATTGTAGCACAGAGCGGGGACTAACAGGCTGCCATGATTTTTCCACCGCGCTTTTATGCAGTACCCTGTTAGCATTCCGAGCTACTTCGACTCAATAAACAGACCACTTGTGACTTAGTGGAGAAGATGGCTTACGAACGGTTATGTACCATCATTGGTAGCACAACGCGGTTAGCAGAATTTAGGTCGAGTGAAAACGTAGTAGAAGACGCGAAAAATGTACTAAGCTTCAAGTTTACAGCCGTTTTGAGAAAGGATGGCAGTCGCGTCGTTTTTTTTGTCGATGTCACTGTTCGATGGTCAAAAAGAGTCTAGCATCCGTACCTCTGCTCTCCGCTATGATGGCTTATCAGTGACGACGTGAAGCGAGCAGCGATTCGTCTCTTCGAACGTAATCTCCTTGATGTCAAAAACATTCTCGAGTTTCGACTGCTGTGGGTTTTCTGAACAGACGTGGTACCAGGTTCTGAGGCTGTGGAGAGAGACTGGCAAGTTGCAACATTGTAAACCATCCAACAGGAATTCCTGGTCGGATATGCCACTTGGTGGGCAAAGACATCGATTTGTAAAAACTGTAGTATTCGCAAGTACTCGGTGTACTCGTAAGTAAGTCACTAAGGTGTATTCTACACTAGTGCGTGTCCCGTAGACACGTGATTAGGTAAGCGTCTAACCGGGTGAAATCTTAATTACTATTCCAACACGACTACCTTGTTTCGCTCATCCATGATAATCCTGATTACTTCAGGCTTGACGATATTGTCAAGCTCATGACGACCAATCACTTCATCTCAGTCCACTTTTTGATGATCTTCAATGACCTTGAGCAAGCAGGAATGACTCTTCTTTCTCTCATGTATGGAAAACCCCTGTCTTGAGGAAGAAGGAGGAGGATCATACATCGATCATATATCGATCATAGTTGTATTCACTGAAGACACGCATAAACATGCTTTGTGGCAGCAGAGCTCACAAATGTCCAAATCCAACCCTAGTTACCATGCCGCACCCCACCATTCCCGTTCCCACTTCCCGAAAACTGGTGCTCCTTGTACAAAGTGGCGCTATCAAGCACAGTGCCGTTCGCACTCGCGGCAAACTCATGTGTGAGATGGGTCCGGTTATGGAACGTAAGACGTGACCAGCCGTACGCGCTATGATAGTGTAGTCATCACAGTAAAGTGTCAGCAGCAATGACAGGATAGATACAATACCGGGTGAAACCTACGTGTCAATGGAGTAGTCGACGTAGTAGGGCGGCGTTAGAAGAACGGAGAGTCCGTCATAGTGACCAGCGGCGCCATAATGCTCCAGGGGTACTGCGGATTGTTAAGACCTGCTGGATCAACCGAATCTAGAAATTAACACAAAAAAGTGTGAGTTGTTGATGCGTACAGTTTGACTCATCGCTTGTTGCGTTCGTAGGCCTGCGATAATCATGTGAGGACCGGGTCGCCTGTACGAACGAACGAATTGGTTGGACATACGTGGACATGACCCTGCATGTAGAGGTCGACGCCATCAGCGGCTCAAAGGCTTGTTGACACGCCCGACAGACAGTCCCCAACGCGTTTTGGGCAGCGATATACCAGGGGAGGTGGAGGCCTACAATGACCCCACGGGTCTTCGTGCGGTCAATGCTAGCAAGGTCGAAGACCCCCATAAAGGCTGCCGCAGGCTCTGGTTCCTCGTATTCCCTAAGCTCCTCCCAATCACCCATCTCCAAGAAGATGAATTGTTCTCCGCATGGCGTCAATGCGCTCTGTGTAAGTCTAGCTACCTACGTTTTACGGTCGTTGGTTCTGAAAGTCACGCTACTCTAGGTCACTATGCCCTTTGGAGAGCTGGAACCCATAATCGTGACGTCAGCCCTGCAAACTTGATGTATTATCGGCGCGATGACACGAATCGCACGATCGTGGGCGTCTTGAACGATTACGACCTTGCGTCTTTGGCGAGCCGAGAATCTCCTTCGGGTAACAAGCGGACTGGAACGATACTATTCATCGCGATCGATCTCCTCGAAGCATCTATACCGTCATGATATGGAATCCCTCATCTGGGTGTTTGTCTGGATTTGCTTCCAGTATGAGGGTGGCAAGTCGCGATCCCCAGGACCCCTAGATGGATGGGCCACAGTCAATGCCAGTGAATGTGTCCTCCGGAAACGCCGGTTTCTGGCCATTTCTCGATTCCCTAACGACCTTGCGACCAGCACGACGCGTCGCATCGAAGATCTTATTCATTTTCTTGCTCCCAGCACAATACTCGTGACGATCACAAGAAAAAATTAAACCGTGCTCGTAGGCTACTCACTCTGATTCAAAATTCGGCCAACCAAGCACCTAGGGTTAAGACGTTGAGGGATTGGCACTGGTCGAGAAACCTGATTTGAACACGCAAAGCTAAAGTCAGGTTTTAGCTGATTGTGGTCACCGAGTGTCACCCGAAGAAGACGGACAAGACCTATAAGAACAGGTGGGTGCACACGAT
>MU124146.1:0-14385 GCA_014904935.1 Melanogaster broomeanus
ACACACCGGAGCAGAGTCTGTTGGCTTGCACAAGCCCTAAGGCATCCCCCGTGTCCACTGCCACCTACAAGCAATTCGGTGACGATGAGCGCCATCCTCCTTGTACTGCTGTCCAGACCCTTGCCGATATTCACGCAGCATGTACCCAAGCCAATCCCAATGATGTCCTCAATTTTCTCAAGGCAGTGAAGTCTTATGGGCTGAATGGCGTTCACGAGCCGTTCTGGAATAACTGGGCTTACTCAGATCCAGCCCGATTCCTGAAGATTGAACCGCTCCACCACTTTTTTCGGATGGCTTGGGACCATGACATCCAATGGTGTATTAAAGTCATTGGGGACGACGAAATCGACTTTCGCTTTAACCTCATCCAAACTCCTGTTGGGTATCGTTCATTTGGTGATGGGATCTCGAAACTTAAGCAGGTCACCGGTCGTGATCACCACTCCATCCAACGATACGTTCTTGGTGTTGTCACAGGTGCAGCACCCCCGATATTTCTGGCAGCTATCCGTGCGCTATTAGACTTTCGCTACCTCGCCCAGATGCCCACCTTCGATGAACAAGCACTAGCAAAGCTCAATGCTGCATTGACTTCATTTCATACCCACAAGCATGCAATCTTGGACGCAGGTGGACGACGTTCTGAACACTTCCAGATCCCCAAGCTTGAACTGCTGCAACATGTTATGCTGTCGATCTGTGCCTCAGGTGCTCCCATGCAGTGGTCCGCAGACCCCACTGAGCATGCCCATGTGACTGAAATAAAGGATCCTGCTCATGCCGGTAATAATCAGGACTACTATGCTCAAATTGCATGCTACCTGGACCGGTCCGAGAAATGTTTTAAATTTGACTTGGCAACTCAAATTGCTTCCTCATGTGAGGATGACGACGGTGGTGATGAGCCTGGCGATGAAGAACACGAACCCGATGATGAGAAGTTGCACACAATGTCTTACTACTCTCCAACGTGCAAAATCATCGACTACTTCAAGATTGCTGATGCCTTGCACATGGGTCCTCACCTAATGCGCCGAAACCATTCCATACATTCACATCATGCACCACCGCAAGTCATCTTGCTACCAAACCGCACCTCCGGATGACCGTCAATGAAGCCGCGACCCTCTATCAATTACCTGACCTCCGCTCAGCAATCCATGATTACCTTGACCGTTGTGCAAGTGGCATGAGTCATGACATTGCTGGTCGAAGACGTACTTTGCCGGACTCCAGCCTACCATCTGACAGGATCCAGATCTGGACCAAGGTTCGCACCCAGGTTCGCAACTATCATGACCCTCAGAATGTCGAAGCTGCTCAAACTATGAATGTTTCTCCTCCTTCATGAGAACGTCCCCACGGACTCTACGATAGCGCAGTTTTCAGTCCAACATCGGCCAGCGATTGGCCTTCCCAGGGTCTTAATAGTATGTACTGCATCCATCGATCAATTGATATTTGATAGCTGACTGACCGTTTTCCAGGCCACGTTGTTGCTCAACTTCGGCTTGTTTTTCGCATGCTTGGTACTGATGAATTCCTCGCCTATGTACAGCGCTTTCACGTCATCAACCCTCCTGCAGGACACACGACCGACACTGGTGCAGCCGGGCTGCATCTCCTAAAGTGTGCAACAAGGAATAAAGGAGAGCGCGTGGGAGGAGTTCTTCCATTATCACACCTTCGATCTCCAGTTCACCTCATTCCATGTTTTGGGAAAACAGTGAATCCTCGCCTTTCCAACGAGACCAGCTATGCACTTTTGACTGAGTTCTGGCTCAACCATTACTGGAATAAGGAAATCTATTATTGTCTTCATTTGTGCTAGTAGTGCCGCTGGGAATGTAATCCAATGATAGCCTGTCACATAGTTACCATAAGTAAGGAATATTGCTAGAAGGCATGAACTACTAGTGTTGCCCACCCTCATCCCAAGTTTCCTCGCTGGCAGGATGTTGACTCCCCCTCCACCGGCTGCTCAAAATGCATTAACTGAATTCTCCATAACTCCTTTTCGCCAGAAAACATCATCAGTCCCATTTGACGGTAAAGATTTCAGGGCCACAATTCTAGACGCTGAGCTCGCCAGTGAGCTCGATGGTGCTACAATATCAGAAAAACCCCCAGGTAGCCTTCAAAGACCACTACGTGGTATACTGGTATTGTCACGCTCGTTTCAGCAGTATCGATACCATCAAGGCTTCAGCCTTGTGTGCAGTTAACAAAATGCCACTTTACGCTGCGAACTGTTGGAACCCATCTTTCATTCCCCATTCACTCCGCCAATCCACTGCACACAACGCTCAGGCCGCAGGTAGCTCCAAGCAGAAAAAACGTTCTCGCACTTCAGCACGCCGAACTTCACTCAGGCATGAGCCAGTGACACGGAGCATTCCAGGAACGGATGCTCAGGAGACTCTTGAAGCAACGCTCATTCCCATCGCTGGTGCAGAAGAAACTGACATTTCAAAGTGGCTCAATATGATTATCGACTCATTTAGCAACCTCCGGCCTCTCGCAGAGAGCAACTCCAAGTTTTTTGGTCCGGCTGTTCCCGAGGGGTGGGATGGCCTTCATCTAACATGGTCAATGACCAAAGCATCGGCGAGCAACTTGAAGGCTGCGGCCAATCATCGCCTATGCTCCTGGTCCTCGCAATATGCCACCAAACCAGTGGAAAACTCACATCTCAACATCAAGCCCGACATCGTGTTTTGTAGCCAACCTGACGCCAAATCAGGATTTGCATGGCAGAATGTCATATCATTCCTCAAACTCACAGCCTTACCGTATAGCACACGCCTCCAGTGGGACATCACTCGCAAGGTGTACACTGTCTTCACCTCACAGCCAGCTCGACGCTTTGTCATTGCCCTTTCTCTCGCTTACCAGGACTTTCGCCTCCATGTTTTCGATTGCTCTGGCGCGATCCATTCACTAGCCTACAATATCCACAAATCCGCTGACATCTTCTGCCGTCTCCTCTACGTGTTTGCCTTCGGTCGCCCCGAGCATCTGGGCTTCGACCCCACCTTCCTTGATCCCTCCCTGTCCCCTTCTCATGTACATCGTCCCCTCAGCATCCGTGCAGTCATGATGTCTTGGACAATTCAAGTCGACAATAAGGTGTATACCATTGTACGCCCTATTTTCATTAGCCACCTGATCCGAGGCAGGGGAACAAATTCGTGGCTCGTGAACAAGGGTCAGGAACTCTTTGTCATCAAGGATTACTGGACGCACACCGGGAGATGCCATACGGAAGAAGAGATGCTGGAGAAAATCAAGGGGTTGGATGGTGTTCCCACCCTTGTCGCAGCTTGGACTGTTCAGACGAGCGAGGGCGACGAAACAACAGATCTCATTCGGCCTCGTTTTCTTGTCCAGAATGCCACCTTCGAGACCCGTATTCATCGATGTCTCTTGTTGACACCCGAAGGGCAACCTCTGCTCTCCTTTTCGTCGTTGCGCGAGCTATTGAGCATCTTCATTGATATCATTGATGGTAAGTTTCTCGCTTATTACCGAACTTATGAGTGCTGATTATTTTGGTTCAGTTCATTTCGTCCTTGTGCACATGTACGGTATCCTTCATCGCGACATCAGCTTTCACAACATCCTCATGTATACCTGCAATGTCCCACGGAAAGCTACATCAGAAGATGAGAAGAAAAGGGAAGCAATCATCAAGGAACATGGATACCGTCGTGGTCTTCTAATTGATTTTGATTATGCTGATATGGTCAGTGCGGGGAAGCAAGGCGTGTCTAGTGGTGATCGCACAGTGAGTATTTAAACTCTGCACCCTGTACGTTGGCGTTGAATGCTGGGTAGGGTACCGTCCCCTTCATGTCTATCGGTATCCTGCAAGAGTATGCCTCGCCAACCCCCAACTTTGTTCACACATTCGCACACGACCTAGAGTCGCTCATTTATGTCCTCGTTTGGGTATGTGTCCTCTATCAAGCGCCACAGGAGGTCCGCAAAGATCGGAACATTGACCAGACTTGCCTCAAACAATGGGCCTCGGCGAAGACACTGAATGATATTGGTAATCTTCGCGACCTCAAGCTCGGGCAGTTATTGTCGAAAACTGTAGTCTTCGATTTCACGCCCTATTTCGAGCAAATGAAACCTGTCATAAGCAAGCTCTATGGACTCATTCTCAACTCCCGTCTCCCCGACAGCGCTCAACCTTTCTGTCATGCGGATGTTAAGCAGGTCCTCTTGGAAGCCTTCATGACGGTCGAAGAAGAGTCTTGTGGTGTGGAGAACATGAAGCGAACCTGGCAACACATGCAGAAGGAACCCGTCCTAGTGCAGTCTGATTATTGTTCAGAGGGACAAAACATTCGTCGGAGGGTTGAGTAATTGTGCATATGACCCGAACACATTTTTCATTGTCATTTACCTACTACATATGTACAGTACTGCGGTACGCCATGATGTTGTTCTTTGAGTCACAGTATGTACTAAGTAAGAACTGTTGGCTGCGCCGTCAGAAACTGTATTAATAATCGGTAATAATTTTAGGTCCCGCCTGCTACGCCTAGTAGTATCCTGGACGGTGATGACCCAAGTGCAGCGAGGCCGATTATGCCTACTATGCTGGTAAGAGAATAGCCTTCAGTCAACTCTGTGTTTCCTTTACGCACAATGACGAGTCAGGCCCATCTGCGAAGACGATCACATAAAAGGACTGGGAGTAGTTTCTGTGACCATCACCCCCTTCGTCAAAGACACTTCTCTCCTCGAGTTTCAGATGGCAAGAACTTTGTCCAAAAAGCGTGCTAGTTCCCTCCATGCTACGGATGACCGGGATCAACCTTCCCAACATGAAGCTTTTGTCACCAACTCGAACGCTCGAAAGAAGGCGAAAACGCTTGAAGTTTGCCCCGACGGTAGGTCAACTCATTGCTCTCATCTAACGAATTTAAATAGCCTTGCTTTTCAGGTTCATCCGCTCAAACTCATCGGTCTTCAAGGGCAAATAAAGGTAGTGGGGGCCGAGTCACACAGTTGCAGAACATCGAACATATCCAGACTCTGACTTACCCCAAGGCCACGTCGATGGATATTGCTACTGCAAACGAGCCTCTCAATCCATTAGCCCCCGTGTCTACTCGGGGCACCTTGAAAAGTGGTAGGGTGGTATCTGATGTTATGGCAAGTATGGTCTCATTGGGTTCAGCTCTACTACTAGACTGATGTGATCCAGGTTCGTCCATCCGCTCCATCCGCTCCCTCCCCTGCACTGGCATATGATCCCCCTGATTATACGACTCGCAAATTAACCCCGGGCACGTCATGCTACTGATCCAGTCTCTCGTTATGGCTTTCACATTCCGTCCCCAGCCCCATCATCTATTTCAGCGTCTCTTCGAGGTTCTGCCCTTCCTCCGTCGCGAAGTGGCTCCGAGGCTCCGATGTCTCAGAGCGGTGCATCCGGGGCTGGAACACCTGTTGCTCATGCGGTGGCCACGTCCGTCCCGCCATTCCCATCAAGGCACCATTTTCCCAACTTCACGAGGCAATTCCATTTCCCTGAACATGTCAGCTCGGGTTGGAACTCCCGTCATGGATACAATCACCTCGGCACCTCTGAGGTCATCACAGATCACCCAGCGAGCTCGGAACTCCCAAAGCCGCCAATTGTCAAGAACCTTCTCTGTTCACGATATCAATGCTCTGCCAGTACTCCAACAATACGTTCCCCCTCCCCCCTCTTATGACTCTCGAGAAGATGGAGACGGCGACACTGAGCCTGAAAACGATGACTTTCTCTTCCAGTGTGCTTCTTGCGCTGAACCCGGGATTGACGAGATTTCTCCAGACGAGGACGATAGGGCTGCTGAGGCAGTATTGCGTCTACCAGGCAAGTATTTGTTATCAGTGAGTTTCCCGCTAATTTGAATTCACAGAAGAAGGATCTCGACTTCCTAGGGCATTGAATTCTTGGGCCGGCCAAGCTGAACCTCAGATTGGTAAGGTGTTACATCCATCTTAACATCGTACTAATGTTTTCTCAGACCCTGCTTTACTTGACCACGCGGAGCAGCGTCCTGATGCAGGTGATGTCATGGGTGCTCGTCATCGACCCAACGGGTTATCACATGCATCAATTCAGATTGGTATGGTGTTGCATCCATCTTAACATTGTACTAATTTTTTTTAGACCCCACTTTACTTGACCACATGGAGCAGCACCCCGATGCAGATGACGTCATTGCTGCTTATCATCAACGTAATGGGAAGCCACGTGTTCCAGATCCAGAACAACTCCGGGAGATTCGCAATCAGCAAAAAGAACGAGTCGGAGTTATCCAGGATTCGACAACAGCACATGAAAGGTCGGGGAACTTGAATCCTAAGCCACAGGGCACTCCCGTCCCAAGCATGGTGCCGACTGCGGTTACAAGTGACGGTACACTCACGGGACATGCGACGAAATTCTGCTCTTACCCACACAGGTTCCACAAAGTCATTGAACGGGCCAAACTGATTGCTCAGTGTGAATGTGCGACGAAGGACCCATTCCCTGCTCGCTCCACGTTTCTTGATCAGAGTAGTGCTGAGATCATTAATGAGGCGCTGCTCGAATGTGAAAATGTGCCGCCCGGTAAGTCATATACATTTACCAACCATTTTACTAACTGTACCTCGGCAGGATATTGGCCTAACTACCGCAAGGAACTGGGTGTCCTGGTACGTGTCCTTGCTATGACACGATTGGACAAACTTAATCATTTAAATTTAGCTCTGGGAATCCTTGATGATGTGGCATTCAACACTCAAGGGGAAGGCTCATGAAGTGGTGACACAGTTGTACAACATTGGAAAACATCACACCGCAGCCGAGAACCAGGCAGAAGCTGAAACGTTGATTAAAGGGGCAGTGTTCTTGAGGGATGGCGTTGACGACGAGGTTGTTCCCCACTCGTTGTATGCTTGTACTCACAGCGCTTCAGGGTTCTACAAACAACATGGCACACCCGGCTTTAGCCACACTCGTTATGGAGTTTTTCTATGGGCCTGCATCACTTGGCACTGTCTTCCCCGAAGTATTTTCCTGCGAGGTTCCCAGAGTTGCCGTGTGCTTAGTGGCAACAGCAGTATAGTTTCGCTCTACTTTTCTCGTCTACTATATACTAACTTTCTGATTATCCACAGCTTCGTGCTGCACTGGACGAGTACATTCAAACCAGCACTCGACAGGATCGCCCATTCAAATACTCCGGTTACTCAAAAGTTTTTACTGGATTGTTGGACCTGCAGCGGCAGATTGACACACATGAGAAGCATGCTGCAAAGACGAAGCTACTACGGGTTGCATGGGCTCAGGGCAGGTATGTCACACGTTGTTGTTTTGACGCTGTCTATTGATTCTGAGAACAGTGCGCCACCCAAATCGGGAACCGTGATTCCATTTAGTGATGAATTTGTAGTAGTTTTAGATTGATCTGTGTTACTGCTGTGCATACTACAATGGTCGATTTGTGTCATTTGTGCATAATGGTGTGTAAGGGTCTATGGATGTGCACAGATAATTGTAAGTTCCACACAGCCAGGTATATAGTATAATCATGTTTGTCAGTGATTAATGTGCAGCACTATGTAGTACTGTAGACCTCTTTATTACTAGGAACCTTTCTGCCAATTCTGTGACAGTATATAGACTTACATAGATCTGTACAGCCTAGGGCTTGTTTGCTGATGTACTATACATACATGATGCAGAGCATGAAGCTCACCCGTGGTAAGGGTCTCAATCGTGCCCGTCACTGCTACAAAGGGTTTTGCTGCTTGACCTTTCACCTGGTACAGACCGTTACAGATATACAGACCGCTACCTCTCCTCCCAGTTTCTTTCAAGGATTGAGGATGCGGCAAGATGTGCCATGGAAAGCACTCCATATCCTGCTGCTGTCAGCTTGTTGATTGATATCAGGGTAACACCCGTTGATGGCATGTAAAGTACATTCTTCAAAAATAACATTTGTGTCGTAGACGTCCTATTTGGTAGCTCGACGTGAAGATCGCCTCGTCTAGCCTAATGACATCAAGAGTTCGTTCATCACCAGCCGTGATAGGCTTGGGAGGGATAGACACGAAGTTCATGAAGCTTTCACGGTAGGAGGATAAATGTTGGGTAGCTCCGCTATCACATAGCTCTATAGTGCTCCTTCCCGTCACGTTTGTCTGTGCGGGTGTGGCGTAGGGTGGGGTTGACATGGCTTCGAGCTCGTCAACTGCTGCCACTAGCCATACTCCATCAGGCTTGTTGTCAGCTGCGGTGTTGGCATTTTGCTTCTTGGAGTTATTCTTCTTCCCTCTAGGTTTCCAGTCTTCGCAGCCTGGCTTGCTTTGCCTCCACCCTCCTCCCAACAGTCCTGTTTCCTATGACCAGCCCAGCCGCAATTAAAGCAATCGCCCTCAAACTTCGGCTTACACCGACCATGACCCATCCTCTTTTTCGAGTCAGCCGAAAAGGCTACATCGTCACTGGACGATTTTGCCTTCCCACCGTTTTGGGGAACAAGGTGATCATATTCGTCGATAACGAGATCCATGACAGTGTCAGGATTTCCATATTGTTCACAGCTCTATTAACCGAATATGTTCTGTACCTACTACTAATACATTATGCCATGGGATAGGTGATTTCCAACTCAATCCTCTTCACTCTCTGCCTCGACATCATTGTACCTAGTGTTTCAAAGTCCAGTTAAGGACTGCCAAAAAAACCGGCAACCAGACTGGACCGACATCGGTTGCAACCAGACTTCGGTTGCCAGTTGCCACCAAATTGGGCTGTCTTGGTCTCGGTCTCAATATTTTTGTGGATTTGCTGCAACTGGTTGTAAACCAGTCGCAACTGGTCTTTTGCAAGACCATGACATACAAGAATTGTACTATATGACATAGTTACGACCTCGTCTTTCACGGCACGATTTGTGCATGCCACACATGAGTACATCGGCCGCATCAGGCTGTTGTTGTTGTGGCTGCGCATGGCACATGGGCATGCATTGTCGACCATGGTCGCATGGAACTGTAATGATTAGTAATTGAAAATGTTTGAATATTAACTGGCCTTGGGCTGTTGTCATTGTCGCAGCTGTGCACGGCATGCATTGGGCTGAATTAACTCTTAGCAAGTAAAAATAATGAATAACGACTTACAACGATTGTCGTGGAGGCACATGGGCCGCGGCTGCATCGTTGTGGTGTGTAGGTGGGGGTGCACGTGTGCATGGTTGGCTGTGTGGACATGTTGCGTCATCAGAATCGCAGCTATGTTGTGTCGTTGGAATCGCGGCTGCGTTGCGTCGTTGGCATGCATTGGGCTGAATTAACTCTTAGCAAGTAAAAATAATGAATAACGACTGAAAATGATTGTCGTGGAGGCACATGGGCCGTGGCTGCATCATTGTGGTGTGTAGGTGGGGGTGCGTGGTTGGCTGTGTGGACATGTTGCATCATCGGAATCGCAGCTATGTTGCATCGTTGGAATCGCGGCTGTGTTGCGTTGTCAGTGGCCCGCGGTGCTCTGTTGGCTGGGACCATGCCCGTCAAGCCACGGATCACTGTTGTACGGTTAATAAAATGCTTTTTATACTTAATTTTTGTTACTTACCATGATGGGGCGTTGGGTGCATGTTGGGCTGTCATCGTCGTCGTGGCTGCATGTGGTGGTTGCATGCATGGGCATACGGCAGAGCTTGACACTCCCAATGAGACCATGCTTGTCAACAGGATTGCCAGCGATACGGCCAAGAGTAGTGGCACCGGCAGGGATTTGAGTTGTGGGCAAGACTTTCTATACCTGAGGATGAGAGGGAGGACATCAACGTGTTAATAAAATGCCTTTTGTTTTACTTACCATGCTGGGATGGGCGACACTGCATGTAATGTTTGGGCTCTGGTAGGTCAGGTTATTGGTTATGGATGGGTGGTTGTCGAAAGCTGAGTGTAGTACTAGCGCTTAGTTAACAAAAAATTGGTTTTTTGACTTACCGTACTGGATAAGCCCTACATGCACACAATGTTTGGGTTCCAGGCAAGGCATGTTGGTCATAGGTGAAGTGTTTGGCATGTGGAGGTGTGGAGGTGAGGTGTGATTCGAGCTATGTCACATAGTGTGGTTGTGGGGTGTGAAGTGTGATTAGTTAAGACGTGATTAGGAAAATACTAGAAAACGAGAATAATTACCAAAAAAAGCATCAAAGACCGGTTAGAACTGGTTCAGTTGCTGCCACACTGCCACAGAGACCGGTTACGAGCAGTTTTGGTCCGGTTTTGTCAGATTTAAGGATTTTAATGGTCCGGTTTTGGTCCGGTCCTGCCAAAAATGGCAAAAAGACCGGACCAAACCAGACTTTTAAACACTAATTGTACCTTTGACCGTCTGAGTCTGATTGTACACCATATAGATCGTCCGGTGCCTGGAATACAGCATGGGCGCATCCATCACTGTGATCTACTAACCCCCATGTCACGCTGGTTGAGACAGGAAGGTCTCGACTAGCTAACAACGATGAGCAAGGGTTCATCCCAAGAGTGAAGCTCTTGAAGGGTTCCTTGCTAAGATCTGAGATCGCTATTACTGGCTAGCGACAGGCCACTCAAAGCTAGCAAGTCGAGTTGTCTTGATGTCTCGGATGAGCTATAAGCTGTAAGATTGTGTAGATCTAAACTAGAGAACTACTACAGTGAAGTAACTACCTTTATAGTAACTGGAACGGCGCACGGACCATATCCCTGATAAGGGATCTAAGTACAATGGGTGACCTGTGGAAGACAATGGAACGTAATGGAAGGAACCCTAGAGATAAGCTAGGTAGACCGGACAAGTGGACAAAGAAGGAAGTGGGGACTTAGGTAAGGCTAAATCACATGGTGGTACAATGGATATGGGTCGGGACAAGTATAGTACAAGCAAGAGAAAAACCGTAACACCCCAGCTACCCCTACTCTTCACACGACCCACCACACATTTGATGTTACGCAAGTCGGTTATGATTGGCTTGCCGAAGTCTCTGAATTCCATGACTTTCTGCGAGGCATCGTCCCTCTTGTGAGGCATGGCCTGACCAATGCAATAACAAGTGTACATCCTTCATGTCCCTCCAGAGCGCCTGAGTGCCAAGCTCACAAACCAAGATCTTCTCAAGCTGACCATAACGGATAGTGTTTAAAAGTCCAGTTCAGTTCGGTCTTTGTGCTATTTTTGGCAAGACTGGACCAGGACTGGTCTTTGAAAATCCTCAAATCTAAGAAGACCGGACCGAACCATCACGAACCGGTCTTTGTGGCAGGGTGACAAAACCCAAACCAGTCCGGACTGGTCTGAACTGATCTTTGATGCTTTGTTGCATAATTATTCTCGTTTTCTAATATTTTCTTAATTATAGTGTTACTAATCATGCCTCACATGTACACCACCACACATCATCAATGATGACAAACAGTAAAATGGATAATGGCAACAATGAGCTCAAACATGATGGCAATACCTCACCAATGGCCCCAACATTGCATGTAGGGCTCACCTGGTAAGTACAAAAAAATCATATGTTATTAACTATGTACCAATCTCGCTCAATTTGGCAGCCACTAAGCCATGGGCCATTGATAAAGGGGTATATTTATTAATTAAGTATATTATAGATACTACATAGCAACAAAAACTTGACAATTCTTGCAAGGAACCAGTCTTGATGAAGACCAGTCTGAACCAGTCTGAACCAGTCTTTACACCAATGAGAAATGTGGGGGACCAAGACCGAACCAAAAAAGACCAGTCCCAATTTCAGCCAGTTTGTGGCCAAATTTGGTCCTGGTCCAGTTCGGTCCTTGGTCTTTTTTCGGTCCTAGGACTGGACTTTCAAACACTAATAACGGACGGCATTGATTGGCATGTCTCATTTGTTTTGCCCATGATAGGCAACTTCATACTGTGAACCAGTGACATTAGTGAGTACTGTGGAATGACTTGAGTCTTACTTACTCGCACGAACGTGTTGTCCCGGGACTCTTGCTGTAACCATTGAAGTGCAAATGTAGTACATATTGCATCCCTGCTACAAACTCTAACTTTCCCCACAAAGGCATCACCTCGGGTAGCTGTGCAGCAAATTCAGTGCACCGTCCTCCAAGAACCTGTTGAAAGTAGATGCTAATTCTGCATCGTAGGTCCTGGTCTGGGCGATACTGGAGCTTGCAAGGTGCTCGCAAGACTTGATTAGGATCTAGGAATCAGGAGTATGAAGTGAGCAGATAGGCATTGTATCGTAGTAATTAAAGATACCACATACAATCTGGGAATTCCTTCTCTTGTTGGAAGAGCTCATCACTCCGTCGTGCTGCGGCACGAATATTGAACAGTTCGTCAGTGAGATCATACTTGATATTGATTTGGGTCAGGTATGCCACATGTAGCACTTTTCAGGCGAGGTTGCTCCACGGATGTCGGCGAGAACGAAGGCTGGTCTTCAGCAACTGACAGTATCGTTCTAGAAAAATGTCCAATGTACCCATACTGGCCCACAATTTTCAATATCTTGTGCAACATGAAGCAAGCCATGTATCGGAAGTGTACAGCATGACAGCCTATCTTCATGATACTGATAGTAATACCTGGGTGATTGGGGTTAATTCGGACTTACTACACATGCAGCAAGCGATACTTTGACTTGGGAGTGATTCACTTACTTTTCGTACTTGTCCACCCAGTCAATAAACCCAATGCGAAGCCCCTCGAGTTCCTCATGGGTCAATTGAAGCTTGATTGAGAGTTTCATGAGATCAGCGAGCTGACATGCATGGGTGTAATACTTGTTGCAAAGAAAACGGCCACGGAGTATGATTGGAGCGATGTACATGAACCAGAATCCCCAGGACTTGGCTGTAAAACTCGCGCGACTGTCAGCAATATTAGGGAGTACTCCAACGAATGCGGAAGGGATGTCTTTCACTGCGGCCGCAGTTTCCATGCCTATCTCCTCCCAGACTTCTGGCATTATCTCGTAACTGCCGTTCCCTGTGTCCAGTCCCGAAGTAAATGCATCCACTCCCATGGTGCACAGATGGCATAATTGATGGATCCAACACGATGCAATGAAGGTTCACTGTGAATACCCCACTCCTTTGCTATGTTGTTGTGCTCTTTTTGGGTAGATGCATCAACATGTCATGCATCATCTTGATGGCACGTATGAATTCGCCATGGGAGCACAGTGGTAGGTTGTCTGGATTGGCTGATGGATGGGTTTGATCGGGTTCACTTGGGGTTGTGAGGGAGTGTAGTAGATAGTTCCCCCACTGCCAATGTCACAGACACCCTTGATTTTGCATGACCGGCATGGACAATAGGCATTGTGACCCTTGATGTTGAGCAGTTTTTCAATTGCGATGATGTCGCCATTTGTGAAAATCACGTAGCCATGGAGGGAGAACTCGGTTTCATCTTTGGCATTGTAGGTGCAGATACCATGAGCTAACACTGCACATTTGTCGTCAAGTGGACATAGGAAGGAGCTTAGATCTTTCGGCTGATGGGGACCTGGTATGACACCAACACAGATGAGATTTTCGAGGTGAGTCTGAACAGACTGAACTTCAGGTGGCAAATTGAGATTCTGGAGGATGATGGGGGTGGCCGAGGGACCAGCACGTCTTCAGTTGAAGAGGAGGAACCATCAACGGCTAGCGAGAATGCTAAGTCATGCTTTCCAGAGAAGTATTTGTGATCATGTTCAACACCATCTACCACCACCTTTCAATTGAGTAGGGTGTGGTACCATGCACCATTGAAAACGTCCTGTATCAGGCCCTTGTGATGGTGGAAAGATGAGCGGTATAAGAGTTTTTGTATCATTTCGGTATTTTGGAAAAATGCATGGAGTCGGGGAATGAGGGGAATGTAGTAGAACACGCGGCGTGGATGGCTGCCCTTCCCATAATGTGGCTCCTTGCAGAAGGGACATGATTCATGATGGATATATTTGAGTGTGTAAGCGATACATGAATTCACGCAGCAGTGATAGATTTCAGGATCAACTCCAGCGAGGACTGCCAGATGATGAAGTATAACCCATTCGGAATCAATATCCATCTTGTGTTGGAATGCATAGCACATGCGATTGAAGACCCGCGAGGCATATTGGACATGATTTTAAGCTGGTAAGCTCAGATGTTGTCGCGATCTTCATCCATAATCATTAAATCACCTGAGAACTTGAATCAGAAAATTACAATCAGTGCGCCAGGTAACTTACGAGCATCATGGAGCTTTTTCTCCAGTGCTGGACCATACCAATCTTGAAGGCGCTCAATGATGTCATCTAGTTCTACTTGGATTGACTCAGAGGCCTCTTG
>MU124147.1:0-14250 GCA_014904935.1 Melanogaster broomeanus
TATGGGTGAGGCTATAAACATATGGGTAGCACTGAAAACGCACGGCGGGGTCGAAAACGACCAGGTGGGGACCGAAAGCGCACGGGGCAGATTGGGGGTGGGTAGGGCTGAAAACTGATAGGTGAGACTAAAAATGTACAGGTGAAGTTGAAAATGCGCTAGAAACATACTGGTGGGGCTGAAAACGATGGGTGGGACTGAAAACGTACTGGTGGGCTGAAAACAAATGAATGGGGCTGAAAGTGCACTGGCAGGGCTAAATACGTACGGGTGGCCTGAAGATGCGTGGGTGGGGCTGAAACGGATGTGCAGGGCCATGTTGGAGGCGCAGGTAGGCGTTGTGGGTGTCAGTGTGCAGTTTCGGGCACGTTTGGAGTGCGCCGGGTGTGCTGTTTAAAGTGGGGTGTGCTGTTGCGAGCACGTTTGAGGTGTTCGGTGGGGCTAAAAACAGATGGGTGCGGTAGGTGCGGCTGACGCACCGGCAGGGCTGAAAACACACCGGTGGCGCTAAAACACACGGGCAGGGTTGAAGACAGATGGGTGCAGTGAGTGAAACTGAAAACGCACGGGCAGGACTGAAACCGAACGGGTGGGACTAAAAACGTACGGGTGGGGTTGAAAGCGCAACGGCGGGGCTGACAACAGGCGGGCGCGTCCGCTATCAGCATGTCGAGTCTGGTTTTGAGATAGCGGGGTCCGTTTTCGAGGCGATGAGTCCATTTCTGAGATGACGGGTCCATTTTCGAGGCGACAGGTAATTTTTGAGATGACGGATCTGTTTTCAACACGTTGGGTCCATTTTTGAGATGGCGGGGTCATTTTTGAGGTGGCGGGGTTCTTTTTGAGATGACGGATCCATTTTTGAAGCAGTGGACCGTTTTTAAGGTGACATGTCGGGTTGTGTAGGTTGAGCGAGAGGACGAAAGAGTTGGAGTATTAATGAACATGCGGAAGTGGGCTGACGTGGATAGTCACGTGATGTAAGCAAAGAGCACTATTAGGAAAAAAAAGTTGTCGGTTTGTACACTTTAGTGTAGTGTTTCGGACTTGGGCAAATATTTGTGAACTAGTAGTTGTATTGCAATCATATTCATGTCGCTGTCAGCTATAATAAAGGTGTCGTAGTGTAGTGGTCTAATGTGTCAGCTGTGTGTACATTTTTGATGCTGTCGCGAGTTCGAACCTCACCTCATGCATTATTCTTGACCATTATGTAATCTATGTTCCGTGCTTTGCTTACTTTCTTCACTTTCCTCTGCTTGTGGTGTGAGACTCTCCTTAAACTACTTTCCTCCACTAAAAAAAGCTTGCAAAAGCATGATAAGTGTGATTAAGTAACTTGTCATATTCCTGATGGAATTAAGGCATGTCGACGCAAATAAAGGGTGAATGATTCGCCAGCCCATCGGCCCATGGTTTTTACGACATCAAAGGGAACACCTCGAAGAAGGTAAAAAAACATCAGAGAAACGGTGAAAAAAAGCTATACCCATATATAGGATTATCCTTTATAAATACTCTATAATTAACATCAGAATGATACACACTCAGCTCATGTCAGATAACCCTGGACTAAGATGAGAGCATAGATAAAAACCTATCAGTCATAGGGTGCAGTCAATATACATCTATGTGATTAGTATAGATCATCAATATCTGCAGTGTCATAAACAACACTCTGATTGTGTTTTCATATATGATTAGTTTCAAAAGGCTTACATAAATTATCTAGCACTATCTTCTTCACCAGGGAATATCTTTTGTTCATCATGTTTTAAAAAATAAAAAATATTGTACATCATCCATAAGATCACTCATATTTATCCTTGTGTAAAACATAAGAGAAGTCTTATTCTGCAAAGAGTATCATAACTATCCAGAGCATCATAGACTACCAGCATTATAGACTACCATATAATCTAGAACTACAGACTACATAAAAAACAATCAAAAGAACACTTACAAATGACATCACACATATAAGTGGACTTACCAATTTGTGAATCAACAACTTACCTTGTTGGTAGTGACTCTGACCTGAGTAAGAACTCAGAGACAAGAGTGAAGAAACTTAGGAAGTCAAGAAGGATGGGTTTATAAACTAACAACTATACAGTGCTTACAAAAAATTTCCCACACCTCTGGCTACTGGTATGGTTGTTCAATGACAGTTATGATAGATACAGGTAATTGAACATCAAGATGAAGCAAATTGAGCAATAACTTATCATAAAATATCATTATATATCATCATGAGGTTGGTTTGATTGGTAAGTATAACTGATTACTAAATACCATATTGCTGATAACATAATGACATTTCTTTTTCAGAATTACAACATGATGATAATAATCTTATCAACACATATCAGATTGACTGTGAAAATATAATGGCTGGTACATTTGTAACATGTACCTCCAGGGCTATATTCCACTACAAGGAAACTATCTTTCTGAAATTGCAGGATCAGAGATGTGGCTTTTTGATATTAACTTGACAATTGACAGATATTGGAAGATAATGTTATCTCAAGGATTATCCAATCATATTATATTGATGCTTGTTTATCATATCTATCTGGTAATAGCTTTTCTTCACCGTTTCCCTGATGAAGGGTACCGCCAATGCGGAGGCTATGTCCTTTGAGGTTTGGAAGTTGATGCGTCGAGGCGATTGAGGCTATGCGCTTTGTGACTTCGGACTTTGAGAGGGGACGAAGCCCTGAGCTCGGGTGCTTCCATGCAAACAGGTGGTCATCTGGAGATGGGTTATTGATTGTGAAATGGTTGAGCAAAGCTTTGATCGCGTCAGAAGGGAGGTCGAGTGGGGCACATTGTGCATCCTCGCCGTTGGGGGCACACTTCGTGGAGGGTATATGGAAGACGGTGACAGGAAGGCCATTGTGGTCTTGTGTGTGCGTGATCCCGGCGCGAGTGATGTGCTTCGCTGGATCAAATTTGGCTATGGCAGGAACGGTAAATTCGCCAAGGCACGCAACACAAAAGAAGACGGTGGTGATGCATGCGAATATGGCTGCATCTCGTGGGTCTTGGAGGTTCATGTGAGTGCGAAAGAGGTCGAGGGTCTCAGTGCAAAACGGGTCGCGTTTGGGCTTCTTCGACGACTTTGGCGCTAAACGTGAAGCCCCTTCTAGAAGTGCCTTGAGCTCATTGGGGTTTATATTCCAAGGGTGTCCGTGCAGTAGGTGCCAAGCTCGGATGCCTGCAGCATAGTTACCAATGGCAGAGCCAGAGTATGATCCCGCGCAACATGAAAGGAAAGCTGAGAGAAGAGAGGCTGATGTGGGACAACGATGGGGCTCAGGAATAGAGTACATATCACAGTATACATGGTAGACGAGAAGGCCAGTTCCATATATGGCTTTGGTGCTGTCTGACCACGAAGCTCCGATGACCTGTAAAATGTGATCTAGCGTGTCTTCGGAAATGGTGTGGGATGTTGATGTGACTATTGCAATTCGTGCCGCGGTTCCAAACGGTTGCCAAAGACGAAGCCGATCTGTAGCGAGACAATGTGGGCGAAGAGGGAAAGGGACTGGCGTTAGGTCTGACGGGTAAGTCAGGGTTTGGCCGGGTTTGGCATGCTTGGCGTGATTGAAATTGCTGCGCCAAAACGCACCTTGCTGGTGGATTCTTCCTCAGGCGCTATGTAAGGTGGCATGAATGATGCTGTCCTCGTTATGGGTGATGGCAGCGAAGCGCTCTGCAGCTTCTTGTAGCCGCTTAATGCGGTCAATGGTCTTGGCTGCAGAAGGGGGTACTTTCCTTCACGGTGAAGATGGAGCTCTTGGGGGGTGAGGGGGAGGGTTGCGTCAACGAGGAAATGGGCGATTGGCTCAGGGATAGGGATTGGAGGGAGGAGAAGACAGGGCGATGCGAAGACGCCTCTGGATGGGCCGTCAGCTGGGTTGTGCTTGCTAGCAACGTATCTAGTGATAAAGCTGTCAACGCTTGTTGATTGTTGAATGAAGGAGTGTAGGCGTCGGAATACCCCATTGACTTCGGCATTGCGGTGACGATTGTTCCACCACCCTTCAACAACGCTGGTGTTGTCTCCATATATGATAATGTGGGATGAGTCAGCGACGATAGTGGAGAGAGTGCGTATGAGGAGCTCGAAACCAATTGCCTCAGCCCAGGCAAATATCTCTGGAACCGTTGAGTGTGTCCATCCTGGGATGAGTCTCCAGCTCTCCATCGCTGACCGATCGTGATAGCGATACCAAAGCCAGAGCTGGCATCAGAAAAGGCTTGGGGGTTGATGTATGAAGGAGGGGGTTTGATGGTTCGTATGGTGAGCCCGGATTGGATTATATTAGTCCACCAGCAGAGGTCGTCCGCAATGTCCTTGTTCGGGTGATGCAGCTTGAAAGGGGATTTCGAGCAGGTACCTAACATGCTTTCGAGGCCTGTTAAGTAAGCACAGCCTTGCGGCACTACGGAACACATGTGGAGCAGTTTGCCATATAATTCTTGCACATCTTTGAGGCAGTGAGTGATGCGCTTGGCCATGCATGTATCGCGCGCAGATATTTGTCTGCTTTGCTGTGCTGAGGAAACAGTGCGGGTGTCGATGTTCCAGACAAAGCCTATGTACGTAGTGGATGTATCAAACGGTTGTCCTTTCGAAACTTCCCAAGGTATTCCTAGCGTTAGTGAGATGCGATCGATGTCAGATGTATTGTAAGTGAAATCTTTGTCGTGCTCAGACCGAGGTAGATGAGCACGACAAATCTTCTAAAGGATGTGCACAGCTTTCGCTGAATTCTTCAAAGGAATCATCGTCGAGAAGGCGCCCTTTGAACCAAATTCGGCCACGCGTTTGCTGCATGCCACCCGATTTGGTAATTTCTTGATGCCATTGCGCCCTGGAAGTATTGTAAGCTGTCAAATGGGACTTCCGGATACGTATGAAAATGTGGTCGTCAACCCATTTTTCTAGTGGGCCAATGCCGTGGGCACGGAATATTTCTGCACCTGCATCAGCAATGTGACCGTAACCACCTGATGAGGGGGTTGCTCCGAAAGCAGCGCATGTGTCAATGCATCCATGAGTCTCTGATAGGCGAATTACGGTTGCAGGCCATTGAGATGAATGTAAGGGTATTGTTCGGTATGCTTCCGCGACATCACGGGTAGCTGCCTCTGTACCAGGGGGAAGACGTGAGATCAGAAGGAAAATCACCGAAAATTTTCCCCATGTGGATGGGAAATGATCCGAATCGATGCAGGCATTGATGGCCAGGTTTGGGAAAGGGGGGGAAGGCGATCGGGGGAAAGAGAAGTTCTGAACTAGCCTAAACTTTCCTGGACGGCCGGGTTTGGGAATTATAGATAGAGGGGATGATTGAAAAGGGCCTAGGACGGCTTCTATGACAGAGAGGGGGAATGGACCTATGTATCTATTTTTTTCTAGTTCTTTTTGTACAATTTTATTAAATTCAGTGGCATATGCGACAATGGATTCATTATTGGGTGGGGATTGTGGGGAGAAGATATTCGGGAAGTTTAAAATGAAACCGCGTTTGAGGCCAGGGGGAATTTTATGGAAGCGATCTAATATGCCAGCTGATGCGAGTTCGTGACTCCATGCGTCAGGCTTGTATGGGGTTTGCGCCACGAGGCTTCTGCGCACGAGGGCAACACTGAGAGCCGTGGGTAGCAGCCCCGCATCCAGAGCAGAAATGCCTGTCATCATGTTTGTCAGGACATTTTTCCTCTCGCTGCCATCTTCCACAGATGTTGCGCCCGTCTTTGGCGAAGAGGGCTTTGTTAATACGTTCTGCGAAGGTTTCGTGAGCACCATCCCATGTGCGAGCAGTCTTGCATTCGACGACAATGTGTCGGTGGCGGCCGAGGCATACGGCGCAGGGGGGGAACTCGTGGTTGGTGCCTGCTGGGTGGGTAGTAGGGGGGTTGGGTGGGAGGTCACGAAAGGAACGGGCCTTCTTGATGGTGGAGGCTTCAGCGGCTTGGTAGGATGGGGGGGAAATGGGACGCTTCGAAGTGCTCGACAAACGTTGATGTCCTATTGCGGATGAACCCGCTGTGGGGAGTTTGAGCAAAGACGCCAAGACGACAGCATTGAGCTACAGAGGAAAAAAAAAATGAGCATTGTGTCACAACTAGCACGGTTATAATCTGATGGTGCAACGACGCGATCAAACATAGACTTGGACATTACACCAAGAGTATATATTTTATAATTCGGACGTTATGCCGTATGGTATCATTGCACTTGGACGTTATGCCAAAAGGTGCGGCGCACGGACGTTATGCCGTGCGCCCTTGCAGTTGGACGTTATGCCAAAGGACGACACCACATTCGGACGTTATGCCGCGTGGTGTTCCTGCGCTTGGACGTTATGCCAGAAGAGAGAAAATACGAGGCTTAACCAGGCGTTGTGCCTGGTCATGGCTCAAAGTTCGGGCGTTATGCCGAATAGGTAGTTAATGATAATAGTAAATGAAAGGAAAAAACGGGGGGGGGACAGGTGATTGCGAAAGATTGAAGAAAACGTATATGTTTTTAGAGAAAAAGCGAACCTGTTGCATCGAACATCATATTGAGGGTACCGCCAATGCGGAGGCTATGTCCTTTGAGGTTTGGAAGTTGATGCGTCGAGGCGATTGAGGCTATGCGCTTTGTGACTTCGGACTTTGAGAGGGGACGAAGCCCTGAGCTCGGGTGCTTCCATGCAAACAGGTGGTCATCTGGAGATGGGTTATTGATTGTGAAATGGTTGAGCAAAGCTTTGATCGCGTCAGAAGGGAGGTCGAGTGGGGCACATTGTGCATCCTCGCCGTTGGGGGCACACTTCGTGGAGGGTATATGGAAGACGGTGACAGGAAGGCCATTGTGGTCTTGTGTGTGCGTGATCCCGGCGCGAGTGATGTGCTTCGCTGGATCAAATTTGGCTATGGCAGGAACGGTAAATTCGCCAAGGCGCGCAACACAAAAGAAGACGGTGGTGATGCATGCGAATATGGCTGCATCTCGTGGGTCTTGGAGGTTCATGTGAGTGCGAAAGAGGTCGAGGGTCTCAGTGCAAAACGGGTCGCGTTTGGGCTTCTTCGACGACTTTGGCGCTAAACGTGAAGCCCCTTCTAGAAGTGCCTTGAGCTCATTGGGGTTTATATTCCAAGGGTGTCCGTGCAGTAGGTGCCAAGCTCGGATGCCTGCAGCATAGTTACCAATGGCAGAGCCAGAGTATGATCCCGCGCAACATGAAAGGAAAGCTGAGAGAAGAGAGGCTGATGTGGGACAACGATGGGGCTCAGGAATAGAGTACATATCACAGTATATCATTGGTAGACGAGAAGGCCAGTTCCATATATGGCTTTGGTGCTGTCTGACCACGAAGCTCCGATGACCTGTAAAATGTGATCTAGCGTGTCTTCGGAAATGGTGTGGGATGTTGATGTGACTATTGCAATTCGTGCCGCGGTTGCCAAACGGTTGCCAAAGACGAAGCCGATCTGTAGCGAGACAATGTGGGCGAAGAGGGAAAGGGACTGGCGTTAGGTCTGACGGGTAAGGTCAGGGTTTGGCCGGGTTTGGCATGCTTGGCGTGATTGAAATTGCTGCGCCAAAACGCACCTTGCTGGTGGATTCTTCCTCAGGCGCTATGTAAGGTGGCATGAATGATGCTGTCCTCGTTATGGGTGATGGCAGCGAAGCGCTCTGCAGCTTCTTGTAGCCGCTTAATGCGGTCAATGGTCTTGGCTGCAGAAGGGGGGTACTTTCCTTCACGGTGAAGATGGAGCTCTTGGGGGGTGAGGGGGAGGGTTGCGTCAACGAGGAAATGGGCGATTGGCTCAGGGATAGGATTGGAGGGAGGAGAAGACAGGGCGATGCGAAGACGCCTCTGGATGGGCCGTCAGCTGGGTTGTGCTTGCTAGCAACGTATCTAGTGATAAAGCTGTCAACGCTTGTTGATTGTTGAATGAAGGAGTGTAGGCGTCGGAATACCCATTGACTTCGGCATTGCGGTGACGATTGTTCCACCACCCTTCAACAACGCTGGTGTTGTCTCCATATATGATAATGTGGGATGAGTCAGCGACGATAGTGGAGAGAGTGCGTATGAGGAGCTCGAAACCAATTGCCTCAGCCCAGGCAATATCTCTGGAACCGTTGAGTGTTGTCCATCCTGGGATGAGTCTCCAGGCTCTCCATCGCTGACCGATCGTGATAGCGATACCAAAGCCAGAGCTGGCATCAGAAAAGGCTTGGGGGTTGATGTATGAAGGAGGGGGTTTGATGGTTCGTATGGTGAGCCCGGATTGGATTATATTAGTCCACCAGCAGAGGTCGTCGGCAATGTCCTTGTTCGGGCGATGCAGCTTGAAAGGGGATTTCGAGCAGGTACCTAACATGCTTTCGAGGCCTGTTAAGTAAGCACAGCCTTGCGGCACTACGGAACACATGTGGAGCAGTTTGCCATATAATTCTTGCACATCTTTGAGGCAGTGAGTGATGCGCTTGTGCCATGCATGTATCGCGCGCAGATATTTGTCTGCTTTTGCTGTGCTGAGGGAAACAGTGCGGGTGTCGATGTTCCAGACAAAGCCTATGTACGTAGTGGATGTATCAAACGGTTGGTCCTTCGAAACTTCCCAAGGTATTCCTAGCGTTAGTGAGATGCGATCGATGTCAGATGTATTGTAAGTGAAATCTTTGTCGTGCTCAGACCGAGGTAATGAGCACGACAAATCTTCTAAAGGATGTGCACAGCTTTCGCTGAATTCTTCAAAGGAATCATCGTCGAGAAGGCGCCCTTTGAACCAAATTCGGCCACGCGTTTGCTGCATGCCACCCGATTTGGTAATTTCTTGATGCCATTGCGCCCTGGAAGTATTGTAAGCTGTCAAATGGGACTTCCGGATACATATGAAAATGTGGTCGTCAACCCATTTTTCTAGTGGGCCAATGCCGTGGGCACGGAATATTTCTGCACCTGCATCAGCAATGTGACCGTAACCACCTGATGAGGGGGTTGCTCCGAAAGCAGCGCATGTGTCAATGCATCCATGAGTCTCTGATAGGCGAATTACGGTTGCAGGCCATTGAGATGAATGTAAGGGTATTGTTCGGTATGCTTCCGCGACATCACGGGTAGCTGCCTCTGTACCAGGGGGAAGACGTGAGATCAGAAGGAAAATCACCGAAAATTTTCCCCATGTGGATGGGAAATGATCCGAATCGATGCAGGCATTGATGGCCAGGTTTGGGAAAGGGGGGGAAGGCGATCGGGGGAAAGAGAAGTTCTGAACTAGCCTAAACTTTCCTGGACGGCCGGGTTTGGGAATTATAGATAGAGGGGATGATTGAAAAGGGCCTAGGACGGCTTCTATGACAGAGAGGGGGAATGGACCTATGTATCTATTTTTTTCTAGTTCTTTTTGTACAATTTTATTAAATTCAGTGGCATATGCGACAATGGATTCATTATTGGGTGGGGATTGTGGGGAGAAGATATTCGGGAAGTTTAAAATGAAACCGCATTTGAGGCCAGGGGGAATTTTATGGAAGCGATCTAATATGCCAGCTGATGCGAGTTCGTGACTCCATGCGTCAGGCTTGTATGGGGTTTGCGCCACGAGGCTTCTGCGCACGAGGGCAACGCTGAGAGCCGTGGGTAGCAGCCCTGCATCCAGAGCAGAAATGCCTGTCATCATGTTTGTCAGGACATTTTTCCTCTCGCTGCCATCTTCCACAGATGTTGCGCCCGTCTTTGGCGAAGAGGGCTTTGTTAATACGTTCTGCGAAGGTTTCGTGAGCACCATCCCATGTGCGAGCAGTCTTGCATTCGACGACAATGTGTCGGTGGCGGCCAAGGCATACGGCACAGGGGGGGAACTCATGGTTGGTGCCTGCTGGGTGGGTAGTAGGGGGGTTGGGTGGGAGGTCACGAAAGGAACGGGCCTTCTTGATGGTGGAGGCTTCAGCGGCTTGGTAGGATGGGGGGGAAATGGGACGCTTCGAAGTGCTCGACAAACGTTGATGTCCTATTGCGGATGAACCCGCTGTGGGGAGTTTGAGCAAAGACGCCAAGACGACAGCATTGAGCTACAGAGGAAAAAAAATGAGCATTGTGTCACAACTAGCACGGTTATAATCTGATGGTGCAACGACGCGATCAAACATAGACTTGGACATTACACCAAGAGTATATATTTTATAATTCGGACGTTATGCCGTATGGTATCATTGCACTTGGACGTTATGCCAAAAGGTGCGGCGCACGGACGTTATGCCGTGCGCCCTTGCAGTTGGACGTTATGCCAAAGGACGACACCACATTCGGACGTTATGCCGCGTGGTGTTCCTGCGCTTGGACGTTATGCCAGAAGAGAGAAAATACGAGGCTTAACCAGGCGTTGTGCCTGGTCATGGCTCAAAGTTCGGGCGTTATGCCAAATAGGTAGTTAATGATAATAGTAAATGAAAGGAAAAAACGGGGGGGGGGGGACAGGTGATTGCGAAAGATTGAAGAAAATGTATATGTTTTTAGAGAAAAAGCGAACCTGTTGCATCGAACCCGCTCCTCTGCCCATTCGCATTGGCGCATCGCGTTGACCATGCGGAAATTGGCTTGATTGAATTCCTCCCAGGAGAGGTCTTCGTCTTTGATGAGCAAAGCCTTGGCTTTGGCGGAGGAGAGAGCTATGAAAGAGTGAGTGCCATTCTCCGACTTCGTCAGGGTCATAGCCTCATCGTCGAGGGAAGGTAGTGAGTTCTCGTCCTCAGCAAGACCACGATTGGTGAAATAGTATAATTCGCAGTATTCTCCTTTGCGGAGCTTGTTCAAGGCGTAAGCGGAGGGAATGATGATGGGACCCGTAGGGACTGCGACGTTGGGGATTGGGATGTACTTGTTCTTGTACTTCTTTCGTTCCTCTTGTTTCGCTAGTTCCAATTCATCGGCTAGGGCTCGTCGACGAAGGTCTGTTTCTTCGGCTGCTAGCCTCTCAGCTTCAAGGGTTGCTTGTGCCTCCAGGCGCAGTCTCTCGTCCCAGAGTTCTCGTTTCTCAGCATTGTTGTCTCTCCAGATGTCTTCGAGTGCGGGGACTATCAGGTGTTCATCAATGCCACGATCGATTAGACGCTGTCTTGTTGCAGCATGTCGCTCAGAGTTGTAGTCTGGAAGAAGCTCGAGATGTGGGTTCATGATTAGGAATCCGCTCTGAAGAGAAAGAATGCGAAAACGGAGAGATTGATGATCTCTGAGAACTAACTTGCTGGAGGTGCGAGGTGGGCAGCTTCTCACGCATAGACTACATTCTGCGTGCGCCTCGTGCCTCGGCTAACGCAGAACAGGAACTGCGTTTTCCCAGATACAGTATCCTGAGTGATCAAATCGATGTCACTTTTCCAGTGGTCTAGTGAGTCAAGTTACTACCCGCCAACAGTTTGTCTCAACAAACTTCCTCACCCTCTTCCCCAGCTCCCGAACGCCGTTCAGGAGATAGAGACTTACGCATCATACCAAATGAGATATACTTGACCATCTTCGAGCACGTTGCCCCACCATCAGCGAGATTATCTCCGGAACAACTCAAAATGTTTACCAATCTTTGCCTCGTGTGCAGATTCTTTGGCAACCTCTGTCTTCCCCGTGTCTTTGAACATGTGGAGTTTTATGAGTACGATCGTGATACTTGTGGTGTTGTGTCCCCCGGAAGGACGCTATGCCAACATATTGCAGCCAAAGAGCCCCTAGCGCTGGCGCTTGCTCAATGCGTCAAGTGCTGCTATCTCACAAACTGGCCTCTTGCCTCTGATGCTTGGCCGGAGCTCCGAACGCTCTCACGCATAAACCTCACCGGGATGGCACGTATGAAGAACATCCGCGAGCTCAGGATCTCGGCTTCGAATGTGAAGATGGTCCACTGGGATGTGATCGCGGCCCTGGAATCGCTCCAGGAGCTGTGTTTTGAATGTTGCGTTTTTTGGGACGATCCTGCTGATTTAGATCTTGACAAGAAAGTCAAAGTGCTTTGTCTTGAGGTGTCGTGGTGCACCGGGGCTTGCAGCCCGTATGCGGCCATTGACGCCCGCCATTTGCGCACACTCATAATGGATATGACGGATGTCGGTCTCGGCCATGAAATCGAATGGCTCTCTGAGACTGCCATCACAGAGCTCCGAATCTACTCTCACCATGTACCAACCATGTCGCATATTCGACGCTTACAGGACATTCTCCATCACACGTCTCATTCCTTCCAGGTCCTGACGCTACCTATTTACCCTTTCTCTGACGTCACTCGGGCCCTGTTTGAAGATCCTGCGTGGGGGAACATGCCTCACCTTCGCTCGCTCACACTACAAGTTCGGTGCCGTGACATATCGCCTATGACCGTGAGTTCGCAGTTTGAGCACGAATCAGACACTGACGAATTGCGCAGGTCATTCGCTGGATTTGTGATGCCGTCCGGGTTCATAGACGTCTACAGTCGCTCTCGATTCAAGATGCGAGACGTGGTCCACTACGTTTACTATTGTTGCAAGGTCCACTGCCTCTAGCATTATCGCAAGCTGAGATTCGGCAGATAGTTCATGAAGAACTCAATTGTATCCCTGGCCTCAAATTTGTGGAGATTGGTGGGACATCTGTACGCCTGGTGGATGGGAAGTGGATGGACGCAGAAAGCGTTGCTATGTAGCGAAGTGATCTTGAACTGCAACTTTCCTTGTTCCTAAGTATCAACTAATAGTACAAATTTTGTGGTGCTTATGACAACCACACCAGCGCATCCCCTGCTTGCACAACTGCACCTTCTCTTATTCCCTTTTCCGAGTCCCTTTACATCCCTCCCAACATTTTCCTCCCCTGCAGGAACATTTATCTCTGTTTTCATAGCTTCGAGAATGACCATAACTTCATCTGCTGACTCGATAATTTTCCCAACCTGACACTTGACTCTCCACACAGAAGCGGACATCGACGACGGGATACAAACACCACCAGAAACTTCGTCAGCTTCTATCGGACCTATCATTCAATTAGCACATGGCTCCTCGCTGCCAGGTCAGAACAACTTTCCTGCATCACCGTCGGACTGAGCAGTCTCCAGTTCCTTCTGGGCTGACCATTCACGAAGGTCATTTTCCCTGCATCGCGAATCAATCAACGCTCCCGTCGATGCTGATGACTTACCTTACTCCCTCACGAGCGACACCTTGTGCTTGTTTGTCCTTGAATTCGGCGAGTTCGCTCACAATGGCATCCAGGAAACTCGTATAGGTTGCCATCGAAAACACGATTGACTCGATCTAGCTAGCCGTCAGAGTGATACCAGACTGGTGGTGTGCAAGGGATGCTATCTCGAACTTGTATTGTCCTGCACTGAACTCTCGCTCGATCTCGCATTTTTAGCTTTGTTAGCGAAGTGGTGGTGTGGTTCAATGATATGTCTCACTTCCAAGTAGCGCTCCTCACTCACAGGCACCAATAATACCGTACACGGAAGAAGTTTAGACCGGCAACTCAGAGTCTCAGACGACATGATATGACTGAAGTTCCTGGTCGAACGGCCTGAGCCGCAACCAAGGATATCTACCAGTGCTGAAATCGGCTCCCTTTCCGCAAGTCTGCAATGTAGCCACAGGTTGTCGTCCTCGCACATCCAAGTTGCCTTGAGTGCCATCATGAAATCGAGCTCCTTCCAAAGCTAGGCTGAGAATTCTTTGACATGATTAAAAAAATATTCGTGGGGATGGTTCACGGGACCATTTTCGAGACGGTGACTTCTTAGCAAGCATGGTGGCCTCATGGATGCGCTGCCTCATCGCACCTCGGACGACAAATTTGCATGAGACAAAGTTATTTACACCAGGAGTAGCGCTGCAAAGTTTACCGTTTACCATCACTATTACAGTACCGAATGGTAGCATCTGCACCTTCAAAATTCCCACACCTCAAACTCCCTTTGATCAACAACTTTGATACCTCAAGCTAAGCTCCAAGCCCTAATCCTCCCTAATCTCGAGTAAATTGGACGCCAGTGCATCAACAGGTAAACTGCGCATTCCAAGATACAGTATCCTGTGTGATCAAATTGAGGCCAAACATGTCACTTTTCAAGTGGTCTAGTGAGTCAAGTTACTAGCGGTCTCGACAAACTGCCTCACCCTCTTCTCCAGCTCCCGAACGCCGTTCAGGAGATAGAGACTTACGCATCATACCGAATGAGATTTACCTCACCATCTTCGAGCACATC
>MU124148.1:0-14209 GCA_014904935.1 Melanogaster broomeanus
ATTTCCCCTCGCCGCCGTTCCTCAAACCGGATGATCATATTATGCAAGATCAAGCAGCATTCCACCCAGTAAATGGCGATGTGCAGATCCTGCTCTGTTTGTAGCCGCAAACGAAGCTCGCGAAGAGATTGAAAACGGCCTTTCAGAGCTGCGAAAGCATGCTCAACGCGAACTCGGACCTATGGATCCAGAGTAAGCGTCGTGCCGATGGACTGCATAGGTACATACCTTTGACACATAACGGTTATACGTGTTCTGCTTGCGGTCTAGTCTTCCACCCCGCGGTTTCTTGAAGGGTACAACGCACCATTTCTCAGTGGGATAAGCGGTGTCAGCCCATGTCCAGTGCCCCCGCGGAATAACTGTCTCATGATTTTTTGCGAGGTGTGTGTTCTGGAATGCATATGCATCGTGAACACTCCCTGGTTGCCCGAGCACGTAATCGACTATCATCAAATTGTGGGGCATGATCACGAGCTTATGAGTTGGTAAGCTTTTTCCCAATTCATTAAATGACGCTGACGCACTTGACAATTCAATGAGTAGTTTGACTTTCGGTCATAGAACGTCTCTCCATACAGGCCCGGCTTGGCAAATAGGTTGATAGCAGATCCATCCACTGCGAATACGCCATTTCTCCATGACCGACAAGTTCGCGACTCCGCGAACTCTCGTGCTTGCTGCATCTCTTTAGACCGAGCTTCCGGGATATAAAGAAAATCGTCATGTTGGTCAAGGATTGCCGCCATTATGCGGTGCGTGCAATTGTTAACTGTCCCAAGGCCAACACCTGCCCATTGGGTGATGTCCTCAGGGGAAGATGCATTCCCGTAGTGTCCAGGTCCTGCGCAGTTCAGGAAGATACCAAGCTGGATTGCAACTGGTAACTGTTTATTATTTGATTGGTTTTGAAATATCGGATGGTCGCTTATTTGATCTAGGATGTCGTCAAAGATCAAAGGATGGACGTGCAACTTTTTTCAGAATAGTTCTGGACGATGGTCTGCGAAGTGCGCCAGCAGTTGTAGCTGGGGGGCACGCATTTTGGGTTCTGCTGGCCTCTCGAGCACCCTTGCCCTCAATACTTCGTCATGGAGAGCTGTGATGGCTCCCAGAAGACGGATGTAGCGCGCATCATCATGCTCGATGGAAGAATCGATATCGATGGAAGAATGCGACTCAGAGTCGAAATCAGAATCTGGGGGCGATATCGGTGATGGGGGGGTAATGAGCATCGGGCTAAAGGGTTCAGACGATGTAATCTCTGATGCTGGTGAGCCGCCGCCGCTACTAAATGTATCAGTGTCGCTCAGGCTTTCATGTCTTGCTCTCGCGACAGATATTGCAGTGTCCTCAAGTACCTGCAGAAACTCTTTGCGAGTAGACTTTCGGGGCATGTTAGGGAAGGAAGGACGTTCTGTAACGGACGTCTCATGTATAGGTTTAACAATAATCCTCTCTCGTTTATCTACTTTACAGCTACATCCATAGAGTTTCGAACCTTGTAAAAACTACCAAGTACTACCCTCCATATTTAGTCATGGTGGCACGGAGTTTAAAACCATCGGAGCTTGAAACCGTTGCAGTCTCAGAGCCTCATCTGAGCTAGGGTTTAGCGACGGTCTTAGCCAACTTTGAGGTGGTCTTAGCCAACTTTGAATACCACTATATTATTCAGCCCACATCTCATTTTCATTTTCCTCCGAGTCGCCCATTATCCACGTACGTACTCTAGCACGTACATCGGACACAACTGAAGTACAATGCAGTAGCTTGTGTGCTTTCGATGTTCGTTCTGCCCACGTTAGCCCTGTAGTTCCTTCATTGAGACTGATCATGAGGCCTCGAGGTGAGCCACCCCCTAGCCACTAATTTCCATAATACACTATCAACAAAATGATGATCTGCTCCGTTTGACTACTAAAAATCACTGCTGAGCAGTCCCCTTGGGCACAGGCTAGGCTCCAGGGCGCAACTTACTCGCCCGCGAGATGGGGTACGGGGGTTGTCTTGTCATGGAAATTGCAGATAGCCAAGTGAGTTCCTGTGGGTGAGAGCGAGAGTCTGATAATCATTCCCTCCGAAGCGCACAGTTGTTCTCCAGCTAGTTCAAATGTACACAGTAAGTACTAAGGTTATATAGTAGCCTGCTCATGTTATGAAGCGAACGCAGACGAGGGGGGACTAGCACATTCAGAAGCTTTGTTGTTTGAAACTCCACATAGGTCTGAAAGCGTGGGTCGAGCTATACCGATATCGTGGCGTTCGTGCAGTGAAGTATGACCATGAAAGTCGAATTATATATGACTTGTACATATATGTTAACGTAAAACAATCAGGATTCCAGCTTCTGTTAAGGGTGTTATTTTTTTGTTTTCAGATTGTTCAGGTTTGGATCTGAAGAACAAACGCTAACCTAATAACTTGGAGAAGTTCATGTCTTTCCACTGTCACCTATAAGGAACGACTATCTTCGTTCTATGACATGCCTAGGGGAGACTAACTTTTATGTAACACCCTGCATCAAGATTCTCTTCTCACATTTATTTTCTTCCCACTTGGATACCTAATTTCATCGTGAACCACCTAAAGTTGGTACCCGGCTCCATCAATAACTTGAATGTATCCGAAACCTCTGGATAGCTCATCGCGATCGGTTGTAAGACTCAACACCTGAAATCCATTCTTCACATACCCCATATAGCACGTTCTGAATGTTGATTTGTTTAGACATAATACCTGTAGCGATGATCGCTCTGGGCTACTCTCATGGGTGTAGACAAGATTGGCGGGCCAGAGCGTCTCTGAGTCTTGCCCATGGCCAGATACAAGGTTCTCAAGGTATGAGCATCGTCCGTTCTTTCTTGCTCGTACTAAGCCTCGTACAGACTGCAGACGTAAACGCGAACAAGAACGAACTAGGTTGGGTCTATTGACGCAGCCAGTTCCTACACCAGCAATGTGACTATTGTATTCTGGTCAGCTGTTCAATTTCTCAGATGTTGGTGTGACGTTCCGTCGACAGTCTTTGTTATTCGTGCTGTCCACTTGACTGCCTCGAAGCCACAAGTCGGCTTCTGGTAACCCCAGTTTGAATTTCTCTATCTCACGCCACGCACCTGTAACGACACGTCCCCGCATGTACAGATTCGGAAGGCGATAGAGATTTGGATTATTTTCCTTGCGGTCCCACGCAGTCCCAACGCTCAGGTACCACAATAAGGCAAACAGAGACGTCGTGGGCAGGTGCTCACTTTCGGGTTGGCAATGTTGGGGATCATAACGAGACTTTAGTTGCTACAGGTGATTTGTTAAAGATTCGTGAGGTCCTTGAAGAAGGGAAATGTTGACCTTGTACGCAGACAAGTACATATTATGACAAATTTGCTGTGAGCAGCACCTAGCAGCGTTGTCTTGCCTTGCGCAGCCTAACTATCCTGCTTTGAAAGAACTGTCTTCGATCCCGTCATTGAATTCCTTGTTCTGCGTTGCGCACGTGAGGGTCTGGGGTTCCGAGAAGACAAGGTTTTGTTCAGATCCTTCGGCTCACTGGATATATCATCATCTACGTTGCGGACTGTTCAATCCCTCGAGCTGGTCAACGTATGTACTCGACATGTTCCAAGTTGGAGGATGCCGCAGCTTTATGAAGGAGTTCAAGGGAGACAAATTTCGCTTGGAAGAGTGAGCCCAACGTATTGTATACTGCGCTGGATGACAACCTGGGTCTTTTAACACTGACAGAATATTTGTGATTTACATCACAGTAAGAGACAATTTTTGGGTCGTTGCGTAGCTCGTCCTGACGCAATAACGAATCCGAGTGTGTGGACCAGGTAAGTGGCCGTCATTCTTACCCCGTGATCGACATCGAAGCGGTGATTATAATTGGATCATCGTGATCACAATGATTGTTGGAGAGAGTACGGACCTTCGATTCAGTTTTGGCTGAATGACGGATCAAATGTAAAATCTGGTATGTACCATGTTGGTCTGATATGGGTTACTTAGGCGTCTAGCTCACCGTCACTACCAACGTGTTCCTCTAATTTCGTGGAAAGATCCGGTTATACTCGTTGGGGACGTAAAATGACGGAATTTCAGGCGTTATGAACAACATGCCTAGTGCTAATTTGAAACTTAGTCCTCATGTTTACCTCGTTGGATTGGCGCGAATTCACCTTCATGGTGACCATCTTCCTTGGTCCCTCAGGCTGGAGACGACAGTCCTCACATTCCTTTGCGCTACCCCACCACTTACACCTCGTCCTCAGTGAAGACGGCGAAATACAATATGCAGTAAGCATACCCTTGTCCCACAGGTACTTCAATGTTTTCTGATCAGGTCTACAAGGACTACACTACCTGTCACCCCTGCCAATGGTGACCTACCCGATCTCACCCACGCGCTCGAAGACATCAATTTCCACCCTGTTGGAATTGGCGCATTTGGTGTCGTGTATCACTCCGCTTGCCGGCTTGAAGGACAGTTGCATAAGGTCAGTAGTTACCGAACCAGCCTCTTCTTTCAATTTTACGCCACTCAACATCAAGGTAGCGGTTGAATCGGTCAAGCTTTCCGAGGATACCGACGACGATGAATTTTTTGGACGAGTAAGTGATTAGCATCGGCACAAAGTTAGACACATTCTTGACCATCGCACCTGCGCCATAGAGACTACGACGGGAGCTAGGCATATGGAGGAGATTAGACCACCCAAACATCGTGCCTCTCTTGGGAACTGCTTCTGGCTTTGGATCGGGAAAGTATCCCTGCATGGTTTCGATGTGGATGCCACATGGTTCGCTTAGTTCGTATATCAAAAAATGCGGAACCGAGCTAGGCACGAGCAACCGACTACAACTTGTCAGTACCATGCGCTTGTGTTGATCGTTATAGTAGCTCATGATTGCACAGATCAAGGGCATGGCGGATGGGCTTGATTACTGTAAGCTGAACAATCAGGCTTTGTTTAGTCTGTCAAAGTTAACTCCTCGAGACAGTACACTCTCAAAACATTGTTCATGGCGATCTCCACCCGGTACGCTGTGAATGTGGCCTCGTCGCACTGGATGTTCTAATCCTCTTCCGCATAGTCGAATGTGCTTATCGACAGCGAACATAATGCCCGTCTCACTGACTTCGGCTTTACTCAAGTTCTCGGTTCCGTACACGAAGAAATGGACTATCTGCAATCTGCCAACATTCGCCCCGGGGCCATGATGTGGGCCGCCCCGGAACTCTTCCCCGATGGTCCATGCTCTCGACCTCATATTACGGTAAAAAGCGACATCTATTCACTCGGTTGCATCATCCTCTTCGTATGTTTTCATCGCTCACAATGCGCTGTTTGGACTGAATCAAGCCTCAGGTTCTCTCCGGAAGAAAACCTTGGCCGCGTTCCTGTGATCGACAACAAAAAATACGCAATGGCAAGAGTCCAGAGCGTCCAAAGTCGCCCGCCATCTCCGACGATATGTGGATGTTCATCGAGAAGTGTTGGTCCCCTACTTCGCCGATGGCCCGTCCATCCGCCGAGGAAGTGGTACTATTCGTATCAGCGATGCTCCCGTACACCCCATCCCCACCACCACTCACTACCTCTACGCATCAAGGCAAACCCATAACATCAGAACAATCTCCCCAGCCACACTCGATGTCAGGAGCATCCGACTCGACCCTGACCATATCTTCATCGCGATCGCCAACGCTAGTTCAGTCCGGGAGTCGCTCGAATCATGTCAACGTCATTCTGCTTGGCGAGACACGCGACGAAGCAAGCGACATCATGGCTCTCATTGGTGGGGAGGACGTTGCAAACGTCTCCCCGAGTGGCCGCGGCTGTTCCCAGGTTTTTTCACCCCGAATTGTAACCCTCGATTCCATGACCGTGTGTATGCATGGCATAGCCTGGCTTGAAGAACCTGACGGGAGAGTTCCAGCCAAAGAGGAATTGCGCAAGCTCGTTCACTCGCTGCACGTGGCATGTGGTATCCACCTCGTGGTCTTTTGCATACCTGCCGGAAGAATAAAGGCGTCCGTACAGAGGATGTATCAACAGTCTAAGGATCTTCTAGGCGCAGTGCCAATAGCCCTTGCCTTCACGGGCCTCGAGAGCGAAATGCGGATGGAAGATTGGTGGGCGAGGAACGAGACACATATCCAACAGTTTGGCATTCACAGCGTCGGTCATGCATGTATCACAACAATGCCAGACTATGCAGACCAATATGTGAAGTCGCGCGAGACAATTCGCGAGCTCCTTGTGAAGTATGCTGGGGAGCACATATCGTTTAGGGTGAAACAAGGAACATCTGACTCATCCCCGACCACATCCTCATCCCCAACCCCAACCCCCGTTCAGTCCAGAACTCGCTCGAATCATGTTAATGTCATACTATATGGCGAAACACGTGCCGAAACAAGCGAAGTCATGGATCTCATATGTGGCGAGGACGTCGCAAACGTCTCCCTGAGCGATCGCAGCTGTTCTCAGATTTCAACACCCCGCTTTGCGATGTTCGATTCCAAGACCGTGTGTATGCGTGGCATATCCGGGCTTGAAGAACCTGGCGGGAGAGTTCCAGCCATAGAGGAAGTGCGCAAGCAGCTTCGCTCGCTGCATGAAGTCGGTGACGTCCACCTCGGGGTCTTCTGCACAAGTGCCGGTAGAATAACTGCGTCAGTAAAGGAGACCTATCAGCAGTTCAGGGATCTTTTAGGCAAAGTGCCGATGGCCCTTGCCTTCACTGGCCTCGAGAGAGAACCGAGGATGGAAGATTGGTGGGCGAGGAACGAGACACGTATCCAACAGCTTGGCATTCACAGCGTCGGCCACGTGTGCATCACAAGTGCGCAAAACTGCCCAGACAAGTACATGGAGTCGCACCGGAAAATTCGTGAACTCCTTGTAACATATGCTGTCGAGAACACGGCATCTCGGTTGAAGCTGGGAAGTGACACGAAGAGGAGGAACCTGAGCCCCTTTCATCCAAGAAAACGCCATGCAAACCAGAAACACAACACCAGCATCGAGCAAAGAATTGCGAAGAATAATCTGCCAGTCGTTGAATATATTCCGACTTAGCACCAGCAACGTTGGTTCATTACCGGATCCTACATGTCTAGGTTTCACCTACCAAACTGTCTCTCCCACTTACTCAGGCCCTGCGATAGTCGATAGTCGTGATATCTATCGATGTCCATCTGTGATGGACATCGTCACAATTCTTTATTGGGAACATACTCCCTTATATTATGTGTTGCTTGATTGTGATGTACTCTAGCTAGTCTATTAGTAGAGTTCTAATGAAGGAGAAAATTCCACGCAATCAATGATAACGAAGACCATTAGATGCCCTCTCCTCCTCTGGCGGACTCAGTCGACCCTTGAACTGCTTAGGCTGTCTTCACTTAGGTAATATGTCGTTGGCCATTGATGGAGACAAATTGAGACCAAGGGAGAGAAGACTGTTGTCTCGTCAATTCAGTCACCTTGCAGACGAGGCGGGGTATACAAGGAAGCACTTCCGCGTTAACATCGAAAACTACGTCGTCGGTTCGTCACGATCGATTACAGCTTGGTGATTCGTGAAGGAGGCGGACCGTGGTCTGGGGAGACGACAGCAATTCGAAGAGGTGCATTTGAGAGTGACCGTGATATGAATAGACCGAGCCGTCCTGTCCAGATATATATCTCGAGAATATTTTCCGGCCCTGCGAGACGCAAAGATCAAAAGTGGCAGAGCGGGATGGGGGGCCGACCTTGAGTACAAGCAGTCTTACTGCAAACTAGTATTGACTCGACTCCCCTCGAGTCCGCCGAAGCGTACTGTGATGCATCTCACCAGAACATCTTGCGCGTTGGAATTGTAGCCCATGACGTAGCTAGTGACTGATTCAGAGAACCATATTCGACGCTCTCAAATGTATATTGAGAGCGATTTGCTTGAAAACGCTCATACACGGCGGACGGTGTGAGTCAACATGTAGATGGGCTGTTGCACGGTGAGTACCTGGGGGAGATCTACACGGTAGGAAAAAGGCGTAAACATTTCAGATTTAAAAAATTCCCCTGAAACTTACAAGGCACTTGCAACACGGGTCGGGTGTTTGCGCCATACTGATGCCCAGAAACTTCGCGAGTGATCCGCGACTTGTCATCCTCCGTCAAAATCCGTCTAAGGAGAAACTAATTTTGCAAAAATGCTGGGATTGTGCCCCATCTCATTTCCTATTCTGCTAGCGTGTGTGTAGAAACCTGGGCCAAGTGACGATTCGGCAGCACAGCAGATATGCCACTGTAATCTACTGTCTTGAGGAGAGTGAAGCTTGTGAAGCTAGTATTTTGTCACGGGCAAGGGGAAGGAATGGCGTGGGAGAACGCGGACAGAGTCGAGCGAGAGGAATCCCGAATAATAACCAATGACTAGGACTGGGGGCGTTGTCAGTGTCACCACAGGGAAAAGCAAGCGAAAAGTCAGTACAAAGCCAAAGTGTAGCGCGCATGCTTATGTAAGTACTGTAAAGTTATCCATTCTCGCACTAACTACTCACTAACTCCAGACGCAAACATGAACAGGAGCGGACTCGGTACTCCAAGTCCTGGCTGCAGCCCTCACTCCTTCGACCCAGGGAGTAGCGATGTAAATATTCCGGAAATCACTGAGTTTCACTGTAGGCTGTAGCGTACGCGCCGCCATACCTCGCTGACTCTACTTGCGAAAGTTGGAAGCTGATCGAAGTCTCAAACGGTCGGGCTGGCGTTCCGTTGACAGACTTTTTCTTGTTTGTGCTGACTGACAACTCACGAGCGCAGGGGTGCCTCGAAGCCACAAGTCCACAAGTCGCTGTGCATTCTTTTTCCCTCCTTCGGGTCTTCGTCCAGTGATCTGATAGGAAATGGAATTTTTTTCGAATCCCTGTGCGCAATGACCACCTATGTGTGAGTCTTGTATTCCTTCGAAAGTGCTATGGGAAGGCAGACTAAGAGCAATATCATTGTCTAGAACACAATGCTGGTGGCCTGACGGCACCCTCTGACGCTCACGGAGACTGGGTGTGAGGTCATGGCGACAGACAACGGAGGAATTGTGGAGATCATCACGATGCATCAACGTAGCACTCACTCCCAACTTGCAAAATCCGCTGGTTTAGACGCCGGTAGCTTCTCATGTGCAGTCCTACGCAATTCCGATGACCAGGTTCCACAAGAGGTTTGGTGAGAATCTTTTTCTCTTGGTGCCATGCAGAATATGTGGGGGTAATGACACCGAGAGACACCCTTCAGGTGGTTGTATAGCTTGTGTTTACGCAGCACGAATTGGAGGGTCCCAGTACCCAACCGTGGTGAATCTGCACCAGGTTAGTGGTCATCACTTCACCCTCGAGATCGATATCGGAGTGGTGATTATAATTGCGCCATCGTGCTACGACTGATTGTTGGATGTCTGACAGTACGGATCATTTGTCTCAAAAGATTGACCATTCTAATATACGGCATCCATAATGTCAGTTTCCAATCGAGCTAAGTTAGCTTCTAGCTCAGCGTCACTAGCAACGTGTTCCTCATAATTCCATGGAAAGATTCCAGTATCTCGTCAGAGACGTAACATGATGGGATCTCAGGCATTATGAACAACGTGCTTGGTGCTGACTTAGTCCTCAAGTTTACCTCGCTGCATTAGCACGACTTAGCCATCAAGGTGACCCTGTTTTGTGAGACCTGTGGGCGACAGCCCTCCACTCCTCTCCGCTACCCCAACACTTGCAGTGAAGATGGCGGTACACATTACGGAGTAAGAATATTCACCATCCCACCGCTGAATGACTCAGTTACACGTTGATCAGGTCCGCAAAGCTTACGCTATCAATCACCCCTGCCAATGGTGACCCACCCGATCTCACCGACGCGCTCGAAGAAATCAAGGCTCATCCGGTTGGAATTGGCGGTTTTGGCGTCGTATATCAAACCGCCTGCCGCTTTGAGGGACAGTTGCGTGAGGTCAGTAGTTCCGGACCTACCCTTTTTTCAATCTTACGCCAGTCGACATCAAGGTCGCCGTTAAATCGTTCACGAATCCCGAAGACACCGAGGATGAAGAATTTTTTGAACGAGTAAGTTATTAGGATGGGTATAAAGTTGACAGACATTCTAAATTCTCGCACCTGCGCCTTAGAGACTACGACGTGAACTCGGCATATGGAGAAGATTAAACCACCCCAACATCGTACCTTTCTTAGGAATTGCCTATGCCTTCGGCTCTGGACACTTTCCTTGCATGGTTTCAATGTGGATGTCAAACGGGACTTTGACTTCGTATATCAAAAAATGCGGAACCGAGCTGGCCTTAAGCAACCGCCTACAACTCGTCAGTATCATGTACTAGTGTCAAACGTCGGCTCATGATTGCATAGGTCGAGGGCATAGCGACTGGGCTGGAGTACTGTAAGCTGAACAGTCAGGCTTTGTATAGTCTCAAAATGACCTCCTCGAGACAGTACACTCTCAAAACATTGTCCATGGCGATCTCCACCCTGTACGCCGCGGATGCTGCCTATCACACACTGACCGTTCTGATTGCCTTTTTCATAGATGAACGTGCTCATCGATAGCGAACATAATGCCCGTCTCACTGACTTCGGCTTTACTCAAGTTCTGGGTTCAGTACAGGAACCAATAGGCTATCTCCAGTCCGTCAACTGTCGCCCTGGTGCCATGATGTGGGCCGCCCTGGAACTCTTCTCTGATAGTCCATCCTGTCGACTTGAAATTACAGTGAAAAGTGACATCTACTCACTCGGTAGCATCATGCTCTTCGTACGTGTTCATTGCTCATAATGGGTTGTATGGACTGAACCACCTTTTAGGTTTTCTCAGGAAAGAGACCTTGGCCGAGCCTCAGTAATATACAACAAAACCTGCGCAGTGGCCTGAATCCGGAGCGTCCAACGTCGCCCACAATCCCGGACGATATCTGGAGATTCATAGAGAAGTGCTGGTCACCTTCTTCCCTAACCACCCGTCCATCCGCCGAGGAAGTTATACTATTCGTGTCAGCCATGCTCCAGTCCATCCCATCTCTACCACCATCCACTCCCTCTCTGAACCCAGGCGAATCCATACCCTCGGAACCATTCCCAGAGGTAAACTCGAGCTCCGAGGCATCCTACCCACCCACGTCCCTATCCCAACCCCTAGGCAAATCCACGACAAGCCGGAATCATGTTCATGTCATACTGTGCTGCGAGCCAGGTGTTGGACCAAGCGACGTCATGGATCTTATTTGTGGGGATGATGTCGCACCTACCTCCACTGGTGGTGGCTGCTGCATTCAGGGCTCGACACCCCATTTCTTAACCCACGATTCCAAGAGCATGTGTATACACGACATACCCGTGCTTGAACAACCTGAGCGACGAGTACCAGCCATGGAAGCAGCACGCAAGCTCATTCGCTCGTCGCACAAATTCGGTGACATCCAGCACCTCGGGATCTTCTGCATGAGTGCCGGTAGAATAACCGGATCAGTAAAAAAGACCTATCAGCAGTTCAGGGAGCTTTTAGGCAAAGTGCCGATAGTCCTCGTCTTCACCGACCTCGAGAGAGAACCGAGGATGGAAGATTGGTGGGAGAGGAACGAGACGCGTATCCAACAGCTTGGCATTGACAGCATCGGCCATGCATGCGTCACGACGATGCCAGACTATGCAGACAAACATAAAGAATCGCGCCAGACAATTCGTGAACTCCTTGTGAAGTGCGCCGTCGAGGACACATCGTTTATGGCGAAACAAGGAACATCTGACTCATCCCCGACCACACCCTCGTCCCCGACCACACCCTCATCCCCAACCCCAATCCCAGTTCAGCCCGGAAGTCGCTCAAATCATGTCAATGTCATTCTATATGGCGAGACAGGTTCTGGGGCAAGCGACGTCATGGATCTCATATGTGGCGAGGACGTCGCAAACGTCTCCCCGAGCGGTCGCAGCTGTTCTCAGGTTTCAACAACCCGTATTGTAACCATCGATTCCACGACCGTGTGTATGCATGGCATAGCTGGGCTTGAAGAACCTGGCGGGAGAGTTGCAGCCATAGAGGAAGTGCGCAAGCTCATTCGCTCACTGCACGTGGCCGGAAGTATCCACCTCGTGGTCATTTGCATGCCTGCCGGAAGAATAAGCGCATCTTTAAAGAGAACGTATCAATTGTCCAGGGACCTTCTAGGCGCAGTGCCAACAGTCCTTGCCTTCACGGGCCTCGAGAGAGAACCGAGGATGGAAGATTGGTGGGGAAGGAACGAGAAACATATCCAACAGCGTGGCATTCACAGCGTCGGCCATGCATGTATCACAACAATGCCAGACTGTGCAGACAAATACCTGGAGTCACGCCAGACAATTCGTGAACTCCTTGTGAAGCACACCGTCACGGACACATCGTTTAGGATGGAACAGGGAAGCGACACTAAGCCGCGGAAAGTGAGGAAACGCTTCAGTTTTGTGAAGCATCACCCAAAACACAGACCCGAGGACAGCATTGAACAAAGATTTGCGAAGAATAATCCCCCAGTCTTTGAATATATTGCCGACTCAGAATCGGAATCCACGACTTTGCATCAACGTTAAATCTCTACCAGAATAGGTTTCACCCACCAAGCTATCTCTCCCCCTCAAACCTCCCGATAGTCGTGTAAATTTATCGACGAAGCATCTGTGATAGACGACGTCGCAATTTCTTATTAGGGAACTTACCATTACCCCTTCGATTATTCGCTGCTTGTCTATGGTGTATTATAGCTAGTCTCTACAGGTAGAGTTCTAGTCAAGGGGAAAATGCCCCGCACTCTATGATATCGAACACCATTACATGTTCTCTCCGGACCCCAGTTAACCATACGGTGATCAGTGAAGCTGAAACATCCTCAGCTATGAAAGACGATGAAATAGGAGACAAACGAAGAATAAAATGCCATGGGGGCAGAGAAATTGTTATACGAAGATGCCAGAATGTCCTGAAGCAAATCATGACAATGCGGGGCGTCTCTGAGAGTCTGAAGGGCACGAGGCGCACAGGCAGCATGTGCTGGAACACCCTCAACTCACCGAAGAAGGTGAAGCGAATTCAGCAGTCCACTTTACTGTTCTCGATGGGGAACAACGCTTCCGACGCTTTCCAATGCTGTTGTCCATCCATTCGTCGATAAGCCTACCATGCCTCAGTCAGGATCATTGGAAGATGCTGGCCACCGGTACATGACGATGCGTGATTGCGGTATGGGCGTCCACAACACACGAGGTCTTCGACCTCGAGGCGCGCATATGAAACGCAGATCATCGTGAGAATGATTGGGAAGCACATTGCCATGTCGTTCGGTGGCAAATCGTGCCAACGAAGGCTTCTCCAAGAAGATTGATTAGGGAGCTGAAAACGTCATTTGGGATGCGGAGAAAGAGGGGTGAACACGAGCCAGGACAAGAGAGTCAAGACGACTAACAAAAATAAATATCTTGGTCAAAAATAATCTGATTTTTTGCTTCGCACTAACTGAAGATTCGTCAATGCGTCAGTGGCTCAGCGGATGCAGCGTGTTGTCAAGCCCAGCAGCTCGGAGACCACGACTGAGCGCATCAGATGACAGCCGTGTTGGCAACGCGGACCAAAATGGAGGTCGTTCATCTCTCCGCATGTTGTTTTGAGCACTCACCCACATTCACAGTAGGGTCCGAATCCTCTTCTGTCTACGACAACCCGTGATACCCGCCCCTGCTCTCCAGAAGATCTGTACCATTTGCTTTAATTTCCCTCGAACTCGACCTTCCTTGCCATCACCGGTATCTGCGAAATAGGCTACTGTAACGTTGGGGTGCTCTACAGCGAGGCGGGAGGACACAGCCTAGCTGTGAAAATCATATGAGTTCAAGCACATGCAGGCTCATAGTACGCCACATTAGCAACAAGCATCGACTTCTCGAGGCCTCCAGCTCGTAATTACCCAGCACGAGGCATGTGGGAGTTACTTGTCACAGGAAACATCTGATGGGTTTCTCGACCCCATATACTATGTACGGGCGGAATGGAACGAAGTACAGTTATCAATGCCTACTTGATACAATATCAGTCGATGATACAAAATTTGAATAACAGCACAACAACACAATTCTGTACCTCTACATGTGTCTCTAGTGTACCTTTAGCTTGCAGCT
>MU124149.1:0-14203 GCA_014904935.1 Melanogaster broomeanus
TCTCCCTTTTGGGCATTTGCTTTGTTTTCTCTTTGCTGGGTTTCTGCGCCATCACCACTTGGTGATGCTTTGGTGCTCAGCAAACAGAATGCAAGGCGGTTTTGCTTATCATTTTCAACCTTGTTCCACGTTTCAGTCTGAAATATATCGTGATGTTTTCTATCATACATGTTTGGGGTTTGCTGCTGTCTGTAGTGCTAGTATTTGTATGAATTCTGATTTGCTCTTTATACATGTCTGTCTCCCTATAAGTTACATGAAGCTTAGCAACAATATTAATCAAACTCACAATGAACAGGAGTGCACATATGCTTAAGTATACTAATGTAAACGCAAAAGAAGGGGACCGACAACATCTATCGAACGGGTATGCAATACGTATTCCCCGATGGACGATCCGTCTGGTTGAACAAGCGAACGAACGAGCGACACCGAGAGTTAAGTAAACATAGGGTGCGATGAGCCACGTAAACAAGCAAAACGAGAGGGGAAGAAGAAAAATAACGAAGACAATCCTAGTGATCCATTGATCGAGTGTTTTAGGTATTGATAAGCGGTTCCAGGTAGTGGCCACGGTAATAATAGTGGTATCTGTAATTGAACATGAAAGGACAGTGGGGGTAGATTGTGATGTCGTGAGAGTGGGTGCATGGCGCTGGCTAGGCGATGGGGGACAGAGGTAGAGGGAACGGTCACGCTAGGATATCCGGGCTGGGTCGTTTATCTCCGATTACGGGACTTGGATGTGCGGGGTCTGGGATAGCTGGGCGCACACGCGCCTCGCCCGTGCACCGGCACGTAGTCCTCGTCGACCTCGTGGCACTTGAGGTGCATGAGCAGATTGTAAACGAACGTCTTCTCGAATCTGATGTAATCAACAAGTCAGACGATCGTCGACAACACGAACGAGCGCAGTGAAGCAGTCGAGACCACAACAACCAAGAAATCAAGTAAAAGAACTCACTGTGCATTCGTAAACACGATCGCCATCGACTCCGAGGTACATCTTAGTAAATTAGGCGCCAGAACCAGTGCCATGTTCGCAGCCGTCATCTTCGTACTCGCCAACACCTTCTCCTCCAAAAACAACTGCAAAAAGCTCACAAGGAACAGCACGACCCTCCGGTTGATCGTCGGGAGGCGTCGGATGAGAGTGACGCAGGAAGGGGGATCAGAAGCAGCGTTGATGCAGTCGTTGTAGAGCTCTTCGGGTATGAGGGGATCTAGCAGCTCGCGGAGCCATAGCTTGAGAAGCGAGGCGAGGACGTGCGGGTCGTCGACGTTCTCCAGGGTATAATAGCCCCTGTCAATCCTAAGCTTGAGCTCCGACACCAGGTCGCTGTCCCCTGGCACCCTAAAGATCCCCTCGCATTTCGTGCCGCCTAGCGCGAGGATCCCGTCGGCGAGGAAAGGGAGGATGATGGGTATCTTCTCTTTCGGGTAGTTCCGCTCCTGGAGACGCATCACCGCATCCAGCGATTCTCCGAACGTGGACGGATTGAATGCCGCATCCGAAGCTGTCTCGATCTCCGCCATCGAGGGCGGCTTCCCCCTCGGACCCTTCTTCGAGATGACCGATAACCGACGCAGACAGTGTTTCGCCATGACGTCCACACGGCCCTCGGATTGGGAAGTGCGTTGGACCATGAACGACCGGAGGTACGTCTCGAAGTTTTTCGAGGGCGGAAAGGCAATGAGCAGGACGCAGAGCATTTGCCAGCCTTTGAAGACGCTTTCAGGGTTCGGATTTCCGCTGAGCTGCTTCATCAGCTGGCAGTATATCTCGTCTCGTAGTTCTCCGTGTGCAAGGCCCTCGCTCAACAACCACCGCTCTTCCTCGAGGAGACCTATCGAACTAAACGGAAGCGAACTCGTGGAGTTGTTATTCACATGTATACCAGCTGGTTTCTCCCGCTCGCGGTCACCCATGATGTGTTGGATAACCTTGAAGATCTTGACGGCGTCTTGTCTCAGCGAACGATTCAGCGTGAGGAGAGGCGATGCGAGAGGGGCTTTTTGCCAGGTCATCATCTGTGCAACGGGGACCTTGCGTCGGAAGATGAACCCTGTCCGGTGTGTCGAGAAATACTGTCTGGCGTAATCTGATTCCACGAATTGTTGGATGTCGGAGGCGAGGTCATGCGGAAGCACGGGGAACGTCCTAGAGGAATGCAATGATCAACCGATTCTTGCCTCAATGAAGTATAGGCGGGCAAACCCTGATGCAAGCGTCGCTGTAGGCGCACGGATATGGGTAGGTGGGGGACGCTGCGATGCCAAGATAGGGATTGGTCTACCGGCTGCCCGGTTCTTGATGGGACTCATATTCAACGTTGCCTCTGCATAATCCAAGTTGAGAAGCCGATGGACACAGTACGTACAAAAGTGTATCTCACCTTGGTTGGGTATGGGACTACTGATGACCTTGCCATTCACAGTAGGCGGTGTCGACGTGCTCCGTGTCATCCAGAAGGCGCCATGTGTGACAGGGACCAAGCCCTTGGGCGGAGATTGTGGGACATCGCGCTTCTCTTTCGACTTATCCTTCAGATGCATCGAGCTGCTGGTGCTCGGCCGTGGCTTGCTCTCCTCCGCGGGGCGAAGCGCCAAGTGATGGCCTTGATCCGATGCAGATCTCCTCTCTGACATCGACAGCATCTCCACAGCGGCGTTCAAGCTCTGCGGCACAGGTGACCTATGCGGCACGTACGGAGAAGACTTGGATCTCGATCTCGATAACGATGCGTCCTCAACATCCGTCGTCGCGCCGTTGCTACCATGATTGAGCCGCTGTTTCTCCTTCTCGCTGATGTTCGACTTTCCATTCGAAGGTGCCGGGGACACTGATTTACGTGAGGCGGGCGTAGAAGGCTCAGACGTGAATGGAGAGGCAGGAATTGGGGGAAGGTGCGTATGTATGTGATGTCCGTTCGACCAACTACGCGTAGCACCCTTCGACGGACCGTACTGGTCGTTGGTGAATGAGCGTTTCACAGTAGGTGAATTTTGCGAGTGCGTTCTCTTCGCGGGACTTCCGTTCGGAGAAGGCAATATCCGACCCGGGGAGCTGCGCGTCGACGAATAAGAAGGCCGTGGCAACGAAGCTTCACCTTCGTTTGATCGGGGTGAAACGTGCCGAGTATCAACACCCCCGGTCTGCGATCGGGACCTGCGTCGGTCGGGCGTGACGATCTCCTTGCCAACGGTCGATTTTTTGCGCATCCCAGTTTGGGAGAGCCGCCGTCCGAGGGCCGTTTGCTAATGGATAAAGAGTCAGCGCTGTTGAATTGATCCAGGAGTTGATGGGAAAGGGTCTACTTGGATGACAGTTAGGGGGATGACGAATCCTTCTGGGCGTTCCCAGACTGTGTCGCCTGTTTTGGTCTGATAATAGTATGGTATGCCGCCTCGAGACTCGTCGCTGAGCTCCCACCACTCCCCATCCTGACTCGGAGGCAAACTAGAAGACCACGCACGCCGGGGTGAAAAACCGAGATAAACAGTTGAAATGCTCGGTATATCACTCACACAAACGTCCCTGCTGGAGCATCCCAGCTTACTTGACCCGTCGCTGGACATGCAAAGAACGTGGTATTGGTCTTGAAGAAACGCATGCGCATGGTCGGCCTCGTCACCTCAACAACCCAGAGGACGAGATATCACACACCTGTGGATCCACCAAAGTCACCCAGAAGTTTGCACCCCAAGTCGAGCTGTCAGGATCAGCTGGGTGGCTGAACGTCCCTGATGGACGTGGGCTTGGTACGGGTTCTCCGTTTAGGTTCACTTGGGGGACTACTACTGAAGAGTCGGAAGAAGGGCCATTGGTCTGTACGCCGTTGGGAGTGGTATCAGCGGGTTTGGGTGGAGACGGCGCTGGCGGTGATGCGGGTGTGGGGGAATTGGGGCTAGAAGGCTCGGCATTCTGATCTGGGGTCTTATCGGGAACCACTGCCAGTGCTGTCATGGTTTAGAAGTCGGTTGAAACGCGCAAAGGTGAAGGCAGGGCGAACAAAGGCGAAAAGCGAGGTGCGACGGTGTTGAGAGAATGATGAGTGCAAAAAGTAGAATACAAAAGGTTGACCTGCAGGGCCAGATGTCGATGGAAAGATGGGTAGGATACTAGTAACGAGATACGGAAAACTTTGGACAGAAGAAATTTTGGAAACGCTAGAAGCGAGTTTTGGGTGCAGATAATGCCCCTCGAGTTGTGTCAACACCACCATCCCGTAAGCTCATACCCCAAATAGTAAATTTAAGCTAGCCCTTGTATATTAGTTCGGTTGCTTTTCTTCACTTGATGAAAAGGAACAGATGTCAGAGAACAGGGTCGTCCACCAAGTCCAGTTCCTTGTCCCCACGCTCCTGATCCTCACGATGTTCCAGATCGTCGTGTTAACTTGATCCGGGAGGCACAACGCCTCTGCTTTCTCACAGTACCTGGAACCCCGCCTCGGGCTCCTCCATGTCAGCGATCTTGTGGGTGGAAACATGCAGTGAGTCAGTTCGATCGGTCTACCACAGAACCACACAAACCGAAAGGAAAATGTGGAACGAGGGACAGCTGCTCGTAGACTGTGTACCCGACGTGGGAGGAAGAGATGACGTTATGGAGATGAAGACGAATGACACACTCGCGCCCAACTCTCAGTCTCGCCATGGCAAAAGTACATAACGAAAAGGGACAACAACATGAGCATCACGTCGCAGAAAGGACAACGGGAGGGGTCGAGGCGTGCATACCGGCGGCGAAGGCTAATAAGTCACATCACTTCTTCTTCATAATTTCCGCGTCCCTCACGAATTGCTTCAAAACTTCCACGTCCGCTTGGTCCCCATCCAGCGACTTTTCAACGCGCTCAAACACCCTCGCTAACCCCCTATAAACATCTCCTTCCTTCCCTCCCACGAAATCCCCAATCCCGTCCATCTCTCCTGCCCATCGGTATGCCTTGGGAAGCATCTTCGGGATTTGCTTTACCATCTCACCGAGGACTCCAGGCTGGGTCATACTCAGTTCCTTCATCAGAGCTTCAGCCGTGGCTGGTGACGATGCATGGGCGGCTAGAGACGTTCTTACTGTCAACCCACCTCTCACCGCACTCCTCGCTCACCTAAAACCACGATCGTATACAGGCCAATCGTAGCTTTATCGATTGCCTTCATTTTTCGTTCAAATCGTGGTTACGGAGAGACGCTGTGCGGGGCTACTCACCGCAATTGATAACTTCAGCGCACTAGCGTCCCCCACACCCACGCCCTCTCCTTTCAGAAGCGACACTTTCAGTCCATACTTTGAAAGAGCACCGAACTCGTCCAAAATGTGCCCGTCCTCTGCGGCTGCTGACGCATAGATCGTAGGATCGTATCCATCTGCCGGGGGGCTTCCAATAATACCCGCGTCTATAAACTTGATCCCAGTACCAGTAAATAACCCCGCAATGCGTTTCACAGTCTCCGGATTCACAGCATTACAATCTGCGAACACACGGGGCTCGTTTCCGACGAACTCGCTCCGGGCCACAGCAGCGTCCCGAATCTTCTGGGCAAACGATTCCGCATCTCGAGGGGGCAATATGCTCAGTATCCATTGAGCTTTCAGTGGGATGTCAGCCAGCGGGATGTCGATCATTCCGGCCTGTTTGGCACGTCGACGGGTAGCCTCCGAGCGTCCGTCCAGGTTGGTGTACACTGTGCAACCGGCTTTGGTGAGTCTGCTGGCTACAGCAGCGCCCATTGATCCAGCTGCAATCACTGCGAGGCGGGGGAACGCTGGGGTGGTCATGGTGTTGGAGGTAGAGATAAGGATACCTGCACAGTCTTGACATTATCGACGTCCCCCATACTGCACACCGCCATATTGCACAAGAAGTTTATTTTTACCTGAAAAACCACCGTTACAGTACGTATTATTAATACTGGGAAATTGAGGGAGAGATGGTCGGCGATCATCGGGCCTGTACAATATTGGTATTCGGTAAGCAAGAGCAATCAGCAAAGCACTTCTTCCCTCAAACTTTATTTGTCCCCGCCTCTCAACTCCTTTTAGAATTGAATTGCAAGTAACGCGAAGTTGAAGAACGAGTTCATTGAATTCAAGTTGGAATTGAGATCGGCCGGTTTCACCCCGCTGTCGACTGCTCAGCCTGGGCCCGCTCTTTGCCTTGTATTTCGCTGAAGATCTACCCGAGACATTGTACAGAATAGTAACTTGGAGGAATTAAAGGAACGAGGACAACTCCTCGACGCTCATGGACTAGCACGAGTCACAGGAGGAAGAGGTGAAGTGGTGGAGATTAATTATGTGTGGAAAGTAGGATCCAGGATCTTTCACTCTCTCGATGCAGTCAAAAATAGCAAATGGACAAAAAGAAAACCAATGATCGCAACAGCACACCATGGCAGATTAGTGCGCACAAAAGACAGCGAAAAGGGACGTCTGTCACGGTGCTGACACGACCTCGGGCGCTGAGTCTTCTCATCGAGGACATGATAGTGCATGCCTGAGTCGAGATTCAGACGAGCCCTCGCCGCCTGCGCATGCCGCATCTTCTCTGCGTCTTCTACGAACTTCATCAAAACATCCACGTCCGCTTTGTCCCCCTCCAGCGACTTTTCGACCCGGTCAAACAACCCCGAGAACCCCTTATAGATCTCTCCTTCCTTCCCTTCGATGAAATCCCCAACCTCTTCCATCTCTCGTACCCACCGATACACCCTGGGAAGCATCGGTGGCAGGCGCTCCACTATCCTCTCTAGGTCTAGAGGCTGCGACCAGCCCAGTTCCTTCATCAGAGCCGCAGCCGTGGCTGGTGACGCTGCGTGGGCGGCTAGAGCCCCTTAGCATTAGCAATGCACCACGCCAAGAACTCTTCGCTCACCTAAAATCATTGTCGTGTACACGGCAGTTGTGCCTTTAGTGATTCCCTTCAGATCTCGGTCAGATCGTGGTCACGGAGACACGTCGCGCAGGCCCACTCACCCCATATGTCATCTTTAGCGCACTAGCGTCCCCCACACCCATGCCTTCTCCTTTCAGAAGTGACACCCTCAGTCCATACTTCGAAAGAGTGGCGAACTCGTCCAAAATGCGTTCATCCTCTGCGGCTGCCGACCCATAGATCGTGGGGTCGTATCCATGTGACGGCGGGGCTCCACAAATGCACCCATCTATAAACTTGATCCCAGTACCAGCAAATATCTCTGCAATGCGTTTCACAGTCTTCGGATTGACAGCATTGCAATCTGCGAACACTGGAAGCCCGTTTTCGACACACCCTCCCCAAGCCGCAACAGCATCCCGAACCTTTTCAGCAACCAATTCCGCATCTGCAGGGGGGACTATACTCAGTATCCACTTCGCCCTCACCACGATGTCAGCCAGGGGCATGTTGATCATTCCGGCCTCTTTGGCACGTCGACGGGTAGCCTCCGAGCGTCCAGTGAGATCGGTGTATACTGTACAACCGGCTTTAGTGAGTCTGCTGGCTACACCAGCGCTCATTAATCCGGCTGAAATCACTGCGAGGTGGGGGAGCGCTGGGGTGGTCATGGTTGAAGCTTTGAAGAGTGGAGATGATGGGTGGGGGGATATAACGTTCCATGGAAATTGGGCCGTACTATATACTAAACCTTTGTCCAGTCCTACTTGCTATGATTCATGATCAGGATGCCGAACAAGTTTATTTCTTGACAGCGGATATATTTGCCAGCAATCAAGCCGGGAACTTGGAGGTGATCATAATCATTCGTGCCTATATTTGGCAAGCAAGACTGGGGAAGAGCAGTTGGCACTGATCGCAAATCACGCCAAAGTCGTTCCACAGTGGGTTATTGATCAATAGGCATCCACAATTACGAATAGCCAAGATTTTCTTCGTTTTTTTATTCCATTGCATTACTTACAGTAAGTACAGGACAAGGGCAAAAACTCTCGATAGTATGGCCCATCAGCTAAATTCAATCATTGCATTTCACAGTCTCCGGATTCACAGCATTACAATCTGCGAATACGCGGGGTTCGTTTCCAGCGTCCGTCCAGGCTGGTGTACACTGCACAACCGGCTTTCGTGAGTCTGCTGGCTACGCAGCGCCAATTATTGATCCGGCTGCAATCACTGTGAGGAGGGGAAACGCTGGCATGGTCATGGTGTTGGTGTAGACCCATACGTTCTTGACACTGCCGACTCATCCGTCATACTGGTACGCCATGTTTGGAACCGGGGAGAAAGACGGTCCATGATCGATTGATCGCGGATCATCGGGCCTGTACAATATTGGTATTCGGTAAGCAAGAACAGTCAGCGCAAGATTCTGTACAACACTTTCTCCCTCAAATTTCATTTATCCCCAGCCTTTTAGAATTGAATCGCAAGTAACATGACGAGCTCATTGAATCCGTGTTGGAATCGAGATCGGCCTGTTTCGCTGCTCAGCCGGACTCAGGCTGCCTTGTATTTGGCCAAATATTTACACAAGACAATGTACAGGATAGTAACGCAACTCGGAGGAACTGAAGGGACGAGGACAACTCCTCGACGCTCATAGACTAGTGCGTATAACAGGAGGGAAGTGGTGAAGTGGTGAAGATGAATGATGTGTGGAGGGTGGGATCCAGGAACTTTCACTCTCTCGCCATGGTCAAAAATAACAAATGGACGAAAAGACGGCCAATGATCGCAGCAGTACACCATGGCAGACCATAGCGCACAACAGACAGCGAGAAGGGGCGTCCGTCACGGTGCTGACACGATCTCGGCGCTGAATCTTCCCATCTGCATGTCCGACTCCAGATTCAGACGAGTCCTCGCGTCGTATGCTGCATCTTCTCCGCGTCTTCCACGAACTTCATCAAAACATCTACATCCGCTTTGTCCCCCTCCAGCGACTTTTCGACCCGGTCAAACAACCCCGAGAACCCCTTGTAAATGTCTCTTTCCTTCCCTCCGATGAAATCCCCGACCTCTTCCATCTCTCGTGCCCACCGATGCACCCTGGGGAGCATCGTTGGCAGGCGCTCCACTATCCTCTCTAGGTCTAGAGGCTGGGATAAGCTCAGTTCCTTCATCAGAGCCTTAGCCGTGGCTGGTGACGATGCATGGGCCGCTAGAGCCCTCTTATCATTATCAATTCACCACACCAAGAAATCCTCGCTCACCTAAAATCATTGTCGTGTACACGCCAAATATGCCTTTAACAATTCCCTTCAAATCTCGTTCAGGCCGTGGTTACAGAGACACGTTGCGCAGTGATACTCACCCCCTGTGCCATCTTAAGCGCACTAGCGTCCCCCACACCTGCGCCCTCTCCTTTAAGAAGTGACACCTTCAGTCCATACTTTGAAAGAGTAGCGAACTTGTCCAAAATCTGTTCATCCTCTGCGGCTGCCGACGCATAGATCATAGGATCGTGTCCATCTGCTGGGGGGCCTCCACAAATGCACACATCTATAAACTTGATCCCAGTACCAGCAAATATCCCCGCAATGCGCCCCACAGTCTTCGGATTGACAGCATTGCAATCTGCGAACACTGGAAGCCCGTTTTCGACACACCCGCCTCGAGCCGCAACAGCATCCCGAACCTTCTCAGCAACTAATTCTGCATCTGCAGGGGGCACTATACTCAGTATCCACTTCACTTTCACCACGATGTCAGCCAGGGACATGTTGATCATTCCCGCCTCTTTGGCACGTCGACGAGTAGTCTCCGAGCGTCCAGTGAGATCTGTGTACACTGTACAACCGGCTTTAGTGAGTCTGCTGGCTACAGCGGCGCCCATTAATCCGGCTGAAATCACTCCGAGGCAAGGGAGCACTGGGGTGGTCATGATATTGGAGGCGGAGATGATGATGGGGATGGATCATAAGCTACATGGAGATTGGATCGAACTATATACTAGTACTCAGTACGTACTACTTGCTATCTAAGTCCGTCATCAAGATACCCAACAAGTCTACTTCTTGACGGCGGCTATCCGAATCCAGTAGAGGACTCGGAGGTGCTCATGATCATTCGGGCCTATATTGGGCAAGTGAGACTCCGAGAAGAGCAGTCCGGACGCCGAATTCGTTGCACAGTATAGTAAGTTATCACAGCTAACTTCAGAACTGACTTACGATTTGGTAATTTTGAGCACAGCCACATAGGTAGCTCTGCGATCCGTTTGATCCAAGTCGCCAACCAGCCAGACCTGCAACACGTGAGTGACTACAGCTAAATTCAAAACGTTGGACCGCTTTTCACTGTGCCCAAGTTAGCTTGCGTGGTTCATCGGTAGAATCAAAACTTGCCCTGATCGAAAGCTTATGTTGCTATCAGGGCCAACAACTGAAAGCGACGATTATGATGAGCTGAGACTGCTTGACAACTTGTAGTGATGGAGGACTTACCTGATGGCAGTTCGTCGCATCTCCAATGCACATGCCTACCAGATTCTAACCAAGGTCTCACCCATCCAATTGACACGTGGAGCCTACTCGTGAACATAGTTCGGTCTACTAGGAGGCATGCAAAATACTGGATACGACCATTCAAGCTGGTACTTGGAAGAGCATGAGGTGTATTCTCCTTGACAACGATACCCCCCCCCTAGAGGCTAGCGCTGAGATTCAATGGAAGCGTCGCGCCAGTTAAAGCACCAGTTTGGTTGTTTCGACCATTCTCTCCACGTCTTAGGCACGTTCTCTTCGCTCAGACGAAGCCGAGCCGAACGACTCGCTTAGCAAACTCCGTCTTCGGTGCACGTCACTCAGAGAACTTGCTGTCCATTGTACTGCTGGTGGAAAAACTGCACAAATATATATCAGCCCCAACTCCGCGCTGTAGACCACAGACCCACCATTCCTGTGCCCACGGGAAGGGGTCTTTGAGTACTTGTCCCGCCATCACCGAGGAGAATCGTGCGAAGACTTAGCGAATCCAGTCAAATCGAGAGAGGATGAAATTCCCTAGACACCAGAGTCATTGCTACATAATAAACGGGTCATCTTTTAGGCGGACATGTCGGGAGAGAAGTACATCATTGAAATGGAAGAGAACAAGTACTTACGACCTCGGAGTTGGCTCGGACACCGGCAAAACTGCCACCCACAATTCAACACAGCCACTTTCATGCACCGTTCCGAATTTTGAGGTCAGGATGCGAGAACGACTCGGAAGGGTATGTGAATGTGAATGGGTAGAGTCATATGAAGATACATCCAGGTCAGCCAGGGAGCTTAGTGATGGATTGCAAGCCCTGTGAGAACTGCAGCTGCTGTCAAATTATCACAAGCAAGTAGACAGACAGCATGAGTGTCGTGGGCCGCTCGGGTAGAGACCCTGAGTTAATAGAGGGTGAACATAGGGATTCGTGTGATGCCTTTGTTGGTCCGAACTGGGACTCGTTCGAAATCGAGGAGATCCGGGGAAATCGAGGCGCCCGGTGGGGGCGATGGAGGTGTCTCGGAAACACTCATGTCGAGCATGGGAACAGCCATAGCGAACACAGCGTTTGAGACATCTTCTCGGGTGAGACGGCTTGAAGAGAACTGAAGTGACTACCGCGATGTCGATCGCCGTTGATGGGGTGCACTGTGTGGGGTGGTTAAAATTACTTACATCAGCTTGCCCACAGTCCCGAGGTGTGATCTGCACGTGGTCTCTACCAAGTCTTAAATAATTTGGCCAGATCCGGTTCTCGCCACCGTGAACCATAGCGACCACCCCCAACACGAGCTCTGGAAGCCTGGACCTTCCGACATCAAAGTTGGTTCTAGGACCCCTTGTATCAATTCACGATCAATTCACATCGCTAACGTCGTCCCATGTCTCCATAGTTAGTACTAGTCACTCACATTCTCCGATAAACTAGACTGCAACTCCCAAGCCGCGTTTTTCTTGACGCACACGCAACATACCGAGAACCCAGGAATCAGGATGCTCCAGCTGGGCACCCTGTACTCGCAGAGGTGCATGTGCTCCATGTACGTCAATGCGACTCCCATTAGATACTTTGTACGACATCGCGCAGGTAAGTTTCCACAAGGCGTGTACATCTCAGTCCCTTCTCATACCGATCTGGTTTAAAGCTCATAAGTTTGCCTCACCGCTGGCGTTCGCGTTCGATATTGTCCGTGACATGTCTTGAATCTGGTTGGCTCACCCCCCATCTTTTACCTCAGGATGGAGTTCTCATTAGTGGTGACAACGCCCTACCTCCCGCAAAGCGCGCACTGTCGATCGTCAATGGGAACAGTGAATTCGGTGTGTATGTGTTTTCCTCCACTCCACTCTCCTTCACGCGTTTGACAACTTCGCGAAGGAAAATACCCTACATCTTAGTAAATGACACCTCATGCCCCCCACTCCCGATCAAACTCAATTTCTCGTCAGCTAACAAATGGCGGTGGTGTGAGCGAGTCGGCCCGCTGCCACAAACTCAGTCAGCAGCTGGGAATCAAGGTCAGATGAACGCTGAGAGATGACCTGTGCTATTGACTGAGAACAAACCTTACACAGATCGAGCCCGAACAGTATATCCAAGCACACACTGTCCTCAAATCCGTCGTACAGCAATATGCTGATCTACCTGTGTTAGTGCTGGGTGGCAAAGGCGACACGCTTCGTAAAGTTGCTCAAGGGTAATTATTAATAGGTCCGAAAGGCCGTCTTGCTAATCTGTTTTTGGTTGTGTGAACAGCTATGGATTCAAACAGGTTTACAACACCCTCGATGTGCTCGCCTGGAACTCATCGTAAGCCGATATACGTTCGTTGATTCCCGCGGCTTCTCAAGTCGGCACAGTGTTTGGCCGTTCCACAGTCTCACGTCTGAAGAACGGGCATCAGTAATGGTCGGTCCCCCATCCCGATCAATGTCTTTCATCTAGATCAAATCTCGGCATTCATTTAGATAACTGATTTCTCCAAAATCAGCCTCGCCGCTATCTTTGTCTTTCATGATCCTCGAAACTGGGCCCTGGATATCCAAGTCATGTGCGATGTGATCAGGTCTGGGGGGATTGTTGGCGGTCCCTACCTCCCAGATCACGCGCGAAACTCAGTGGACTTGATCTTCTGCAACCCTGATTTCATATGGAAATCAGATTTTGAAAGACCTCGATTGGGACAAGGCTCGTTCAAAGAAGCTTTCCAGGCTGTGTTCAAGGTAAAGCGTTCACCTATATGGCATGACCAAGACCAAGACACGATGACCAGACATGGGGCAGTCGTTAACAGGAGCGCCGTACCCATATACCCAATTTGGAAAACCGACAGAGGCGACCTACACGTTCGCGGAGAAGGTGTTACGGAACCGATTACTGGGAATTTCGTTTGATGAGCCGCTTTCGGTGTTAGTACAGACTACGGCACTGATAATCCTGGTGACAAACTGACGCTTTGATCCGTTTGACAGGTACATGGTGGGAGGTGCGTCCTGTTCACTACCAACCAAGTTATTCAGTATATTTTCGTGTTTTTCTGACCTTATGAATTAGACAACCCGGAATCAGACATTGCAGGGGCGAATGCTGCACGTTGGAAGTCTATTCTAGTTAGGACAGGTGTTTACGACCCTCGTCAGGGACCGCCTCGTCATCGCCCTACACACGAAGTTGAGGACGTAGAGCAAGCGGTGCGATGGGCACTGGAGCAGGAGTTTCGGCCGTAAGGAGGCGCAGAAGACTGGACTTCACAGCGCGTAGCTACTTACAATGGTTGGGAGGCAGGATCAAATGTTGGATATCAGCGATAACTGGATAACATAGACGTAACCGTGGCAATGGCTGGCAACATGTTCGATGAGCAACATGCTGACTGATCTCAGTGGACTGCTATACTCTCAGGGCTGTGCGACTTGTCGATCAGCGTGCTCCAAGGACCAACCGTTAGTTTTTCGAACACGCGCGAGTCAGTCACTTCAGAGGGAACCTAGATCTGATTAGTCAGCTCATGGCGGTCATGCCTGAAGGTGGCCGAGCGGTGATCACTAGCATGTTCGGTGGGAGAGAATCTACAAGAGTACATCGTGACATGTCAAGAATCTTAGTCTCGGGTACGAATTTCACCTAAACTTTAAAGTGACCCCCCACGATTATTGGATCAATGTTTTTGACAGGTTATCTTTCCCTTTTGAGGTATGGTGGCCACCATGGCCTCGCAAATTAGTGGTAGTTATTTGATGTCTTTTATGAAACCAGTCACATCGGAGTCTGGGGATGT
>MU124150.1:0-13941 GCA_014904935.1 Melanogaster broomeanus
ACGAAACGTGAGGAATTAGCGTCTGTTGGCGTCATTATTGACGAGAAGGACTACCGGTCTACGATCCTAAAGTCCCTCCCTGACTCCCTCGCCAACTTCGCTTCGAACCAGCTCACCGCTGCACGCCTCTGGAGCCCGACGAAGACGATAGACCCTGATGTCTTGATATCAGTCATCACGGAAGAATCGGAACGGCAGAGAGCGAAGCGTCCTACCCGTGAAAATGCCAAGGAGCGCGACCATGATGAGGCCATGGCTGTCGGTGCATCAGCCAAGCCGGCTGGAGGTCGTGCAGGGGCAAAGTCGAAAGGACAAAAGCCACGTAAGCAGCGTGGACTCTGCTGGAACTGCGACGGCGACGACCACTTCAAAGACAAGTGCCCCCATCCTCCGAAGAAGAAAAAGGGCACTGCTGATGCCGCAAACGCCGCTGTCCAAGACTCGGACTCCGAAGACGGCGTATTTGGAGTTGCCGATGACCTCTCGACTTGCGAATCCGATTGTCCTGGGTTGATATCTGTCGAGTCAACCAGCGATAATGACTCGGACACAGGTGTCAACGCGAGGGACCTTTTCCGGGATGTTGGTGATGCTGAGGACGAGGCTGAGGATTGGTTTTCTGACTGTGGTGATGATAGCCCTTGGGGCGATGGGTGGGAGAGCGAGGACGCCGACGAAGATGATGCGGGACATGGATGTTCGCATCACTGCGGTGAAGCCCACGCTGTCGCGGAATGCCACGAACCCACCGAGATCACCGCTAAAGTCAGTGAGGAACCAAACTCTACACGCATAATCGAACTATACGACTCTGGATGTACGCGCCACCTCTCGCCCTACCTCGAACGCTTCGAATCTATCACCAAAATTCCCCCCAAATCCATGACCGCTGCAAATAAACAGAGTTTTAACGCTGTTGGAGAAGGGGAGATGGTTATCGAAGTCCCTAACGGCTACGATGTCACCCGATTACGACTTACCGAAGTCCTGTATTCCCCAGAGGTCGGCTATACCCTCGTGTCCATCGGACGACTCGACGAACTTGGCTTTGGGACCACGTTTGCAAATGGTCTCTGCACCATCCGTGACTCGGGTGGCGAAGTCGTCGGCCAGATTCCCCGCTCTACCAAGGGCCTGTATCGCGTCGTGCATGAGCGTCCTGACTCCGAGGAAGCGAATGCAGCCTCTGAGACAGTTACCGTGATGGAACTGCACCGCCGCATGGGGCATATCGCTCCCTCTGCTGCTCGTCGACTAGCGGAAAATGGGCTAGTCAGTGGACTGAAGTTCGACCTCTCTGGAGATGAGCCGACCTTCTGTGAGTCCTGCATTTACGCCAAGGCTACCCGAAAGCCTATCGCCAAAGTCCGGGAGGGGGAGCGTGCTAAGGAGTTCGGAGGACTTGTGTTCTCTGACCTTTGGGGACCCGCTCCAGTTGCAACACTTCGAGGTCGCCGTTACTACGTCACGTTCACGGATGACAACACCCGACTCACCTATATGCACCTCCTACGTCAGAAGAGCGATACCTTCAGGGCCTACAAGGATTTTGAGGCCTGGTGCGATCGGCAGCTAGCGGCGAAGATTAAAGTTCTCCATTCAGATCGCGGTGGTGAATACAAGGACAAAGAATTTACCTTGTACCTGGCGAAATCGGGAACCGTGCAGCGATTCACTGCACATGACACCCCTCAGCATAATGGCGTTGCAGGAGCGGCTAAACCGAACGATCTTGGAGAAGGTCCGGGCGATGTTGCACGAGAGCGGCCTTCCAAAGTTTTTATGGGGAGAGGCAGCATGTCATGCTGTCTGGCTGAAGAATCGCACGCCGACGAAGGTGCTGGACGGCATAACCCCTTGCGAGGCTGCAACAGGCAAGAAACCCGATCTGCGAAATATTCGCGCGTGGGGTTCTCGCGTCCTGGTCCGCAAGGAGCGTGGACACAAGCTCGGATGGCGTGTTGAAGAGGGCCGTTGGATGGGAATCGACGACCAGACCGAAAACGCATGTCGCGTTTACTTTCCAGCCACGAAGCGTGTCTCGGTGGAGCGTAACTATTATTTCCCTGGGTCTAATTCTGCGCCAACTCATTTCGAGGGGGAGGAAGAAAGTGGGTCACCCAGCGAAATGGTTCTGACGCAGCCTAGCATTCCAGATGCTGTGACAACCACATCAGAGCCCATCCACGCAGAGCCAACGCCACCCCCCCTGCCTCACGTCGAGCCTGCAGCACCTGCGAAACGCATCCGAAAGCCTAGTCAGCGCATACAGGACATTATCGACTGGAAAAGCTTCGAGTTCTCACCGTCCGAGCGATCCCGCTATCCCTCGAGGAGTCCAAATGCCGACAGTGTTGCGAGGAGCCTTCTAGTGTTTGAGGGGGAGGGATCAGCTGAGCAGATTCTCGCTATGATGGATGACGAAGAAACTCACGATCTCGCCATGATGATCAGCGATGTGATTGCGGAAGCCGAAGCCCTCGAACCAGCCTCACTAGCGGAAGCAAAACGTCGTCCTGATTGGCCGCAATGGGAGCAAGGCATTCGTGAGGAGTTAGCAACACTCCAAAGCGCGGGAACCTGGAAACTCGTTGACTTACCGGACGGAGCAAACCTCGTAGGCTCCAAATGGGTTTTTCGAGCGAAGAAGGACGCTGCAGGCAATGTTGTCCGCCACAAGGCCCGTCTCGTTGCCCAGGGTTTCTCGCAAGTCCCAGGCGTCGACTACTTCGACACTTACGCCCCTGTTGCGAAGCTCGCATCCATTCGAACTGTCCTAGCGTTGTCAGCACGTCACGACCTCGAGCTCCACCAAGTCGATATCAAAGGAGCATACCTTAATGGTGAGCTCACTGCGGACGAAGTTATTTACATGCGTCAGCCACCCGGATATGCTTCAAACCCCCGAAAAGTCTGTCGTCTTCTGAAGACGCTCTACGGCTTGAAGCAGAGTGGACGTCGTTGGTACCAGAAACTCGTCGAGATCTTGGTCGATCGTCTTGGATTCAAGCAATGCGAAGTCGACCAGGCCGTTTTCTTGAGATCGCAGCGGAGAGGACTTGGAGATCGTGGTCGTGCATGTCGATGATTGCACGATTGCTGCCACGACGAAAGGTCTGATTACTAAGCTAAAGGCACAGCTTTGTGAACACTGTCGAGATCACTGACTTGGGCGAACTCCACTGGCTACTCGGAATCGAAGTCACCCGTGATCGCGACTCACGCACGATTTCACTCTCGCAAAAGTCCTACATCGAGTCCATCACCCGGCGTTTTAACTTCGATGAACTCAAGCCCGTCTCTTCGCCAATGGAACCTCATGTGAAGCTCACCACAGCCCAGTCCCCTTCCACCTCAGCCGAGTACGCAGCAATGCGACACATCCCATACCGTGAAGCAGTCGGTTCACTCATGTATGCAGCACTCGGAACGCGCCCCAACATCTCCTATGCTGTAACCACCGTCTCTCGCTTCAGCAGCAACCCCGGAATGCCTCATTGGGAGGCCGTTCGACGTGTCTATCGATACTTACTTGGGACAAAGGGCTTGCGGCTGACATATGGAGGAGTTGAGAACGTCTTGACAGGCTATGCAGATGCTGATGGAAGCATGGCGGAGGACAGACATGTTGTAAATTGATAGTATGTGGTACGTCGAGGACAGATTAGGTAATCACGTTGAACATTTTGTGCGGACTTTTCATTCCTACGCACCTCAGTCTAGTATTCCATACTCGAGACTGAGGTGAGATATTATTTAGCTTTACAGCCGTTTTAGTTACTGATAGACCTTCAGTTCTACTCCGTCACTTCGTTAGGTTGGTCTAATAAAAAGTCTAGTATTCCATACTCGAGACCGAGTTCTACTCCGTCACTTCGTTAGCCTTCAGAACCTCGGAACAAAAGGTTATGAGCCCCGGCTCTGCCTAACTTCCAAGAGTCCTTCAATAGTTTGAAATGCCAGCAACCCCTGGTTCAGCATCAACAGCCCTTCCTAGCATATCAACTCCTGCAACCGCGACAGCTTCATCATCTTATAAACCAAGTCATCTCTCCAGTCGACTGTACGACGTACCATCTCTCGAAAATGATGGAAGCAACTTTCAAAACTGGAAGTACAGAGTCTCGAAGCTCCTCGCTCTACGAGGCCTTACAGGTTTAATCGATGGCACCGAGTTGAAGCCTGATGGCTCAGACCCACTCGCATTAGAAAACTGGTTAATCCGAGACCAAGAAGCATGCGCGCAAATAACTCTCACCTTAAAAGACGACCCACTAAGTGGAGTTCTTTATGTCGAGACAGCACAGGAAGCCTGGAAGAAACTGAAGGAACGCTACAAAGGCAAGGGTCAGCAAACGGTAGCCTATTTAATAGGTGAACTATTCCGAAGCACCCTATCCGACGAATCCGAGATGGAACCGCAGCTTAATGCGATGCGGCAGAAGGCCCATGTGCTAAAATCACTTGGCCAGACCCTCGATGACTCCCTTGTCGCCATAGCCATTGTAATCTCACTCCCCACTTCGTACTCGACCCTCCGGACAATCTTGATGTCTACTGCAGACAAACTGTCAGTTGAAGCAGTCGTTTCGCAAATTCTCGTAGAGGAGAAATCCCGGAAGACGACGCAGTCAGCACTCGTTGCGAAAGGGCCTACCTCACGGAAGTCGAAAGAAAAGTCCAAGGAGAAGTCCAAGGAGAAGCCGAAAGAGAAGAAGAAGAGGGAGAAGTGCAAGCACTGTGACAAGATGCACGGCGGAGAATGTTTCAAGAAGATGGCGGAAGACGCTGTGAAAAATGCGTCAGCCTCATCAACGGCCGAGAAGGACAAGTCGAAAGACAAATCTGAGCTCTCAGCGCGAGTAGCAAGCATAGCGCCACACGACACGACTCCCCTGCAATTATTCATGGCCAACATGCCAGTGACAGCTCTCATTGGCCCTTCGATTGGATAATCGATTCGGGAGCATCTGCGAACATGACCTGTCAACGAACATGGTTTATGACTTTCCGTCCACTTGTACCTCTGCAAGCTGTAAAAATTGGCGATGGCAGCTTCATATCGGCAACAGGGATTGGTCGAGTCTATGCAGACGTTGATGTTGGAGATGGAGAGATGCGAGAGACGATCCTTGAGAATGTCTACTATATCCCGAAGCTAGACGGGAACCTACTGTCAGTACCATGCTTCACAGGATAAAGGTTTCGGCATAAATTTCGCAAGATGGCAAATGCTATATCTCTAAGAGCGGTGTGCTCGCAGCACTAGCCCACAAGCAGAGCCGCCTATACGTCCTCCATGCTACCCCCCGCGTAACCGAAAGCGCCCGCATCGTCTATGGCCCATCGCAGTATCTTGATCCCGACACCTCGCTAAGTGCATCCGTTGCTGAAATAATCCCATCCAAAGCCTCTTTAGAGACCTGGCACAGGAGACTTGGGCACGCGAATATTAATTCCGTGTTGAAATTATCTCGAAAGGAAATGGTCAGCGGGATGGAGATAACGGGATCAACGACTCACGAGAACGTGTGCAAGCCATGCCTTGAAGGCAAGCAGCACCGGGAGCCAATACCGCAGAAGTCGACAGTCGAGAATCTGCGAGTCCTTCACAGGACGTACTCGGATGTCTGTGGACCAATGCAGACGCAAGCACGGACAGGGCATTCATACTTCGTGACCTATATCGACGGCTACTCGCATCACGTCGTGGTCAAATTAATAAAGTCTAAAGACGAAGTATTTAGTCAGACGAAGGCCTACCTCGAGCGTGCTGAAACGGTGACCGGCGAGCGCGCGAATCTGTTCAGATCCGACGGAGGCGGTGAATATGGTTCGAAAGTCTTCGAGGACTACCTTGCATCAAAGGGGTCCATCACGAGAAGACTAACGCCTACACACCACAAGAGAACGGCGTCAGTGAACGAATGAACCGCACGCTCGTGGAAAGCGCACGTTCGATGCTGCAAGATGCAAACCTACCTAATTCATATTGGGGGGACGCTATCCTACATGCGGCACATATCTTGAATCGAATGCCAACATGTGCAGTTCACGGCAACGTCACGCCATATGAACGCTTCACTGGAAACAAGCTGTCAGTCTCGCACCTGCGGATCTTCGGATGCACAGCCCACGTCCACGTACCTGACGAGAAGCGCCGCAAACTCGATGCGAAGTCGCTCGAGTGCGTACACATTGGGTATGCTGATAATAAAAAGGCGTTTGTATGCCTGCATCGCCCGACCGGCCGAATCTTCGAATCGAGGGATGTAATCTTCGATGAGAAAGACGATAACGGCCCTACGCGAGTCAGCATTGATGTTAGCGCCCGAAACGTCAGCGGGACGAATCGCCTACCAACTCCTCAGAGACAGCTGATACGTCAGCGAGTATCCCAGCACTTCAATGATGCAGATCGCAGGCACTCAAACCCCCTCAGACAGCGAGATGAGTGAGGAGGATGGTGTGGAAAGCAATGAGGAGGAGGGACATACCTCGAACGAGTCAAACGACTTGAGTTTGAGTCATTCCCCACTTCCTACACTCGAATCTGGCAGCGCTGATGGAGATCAGCAAAGCTCCAACTCGAGAAGTGGAGAAACCATTGCTCACCAACCCTCAAACAACCTCGAGACTCGCCGCCGCTCATCCATCAGGCATCCCGCTACTCCACGAGGCCCACCAGTGCCCTATCCACACCCAGTTCCACCACCGGACGTTCGAAGGTCGACGAGACAAAGGAAAGCGCCAGTTCGTGACGACGATCCGCGCTATTTCGTCAATGCCTATGAGAAATCGCGCTTGCCAGCGATGTCGAACGATGAAGACAAACAGGTTGAAGGTGGAGACGATGGGAAAACGAGGGGCAGTAGTGAGGCGATAGAAGAGGAAGGAAGGAGTGGGCGTGAGATGTTTCCGAGTGAACACGCGTATCGAGCCGACGCAGCCACAGAGGATGAACCACGCACTTACAGCGAGGCTATGAGTCGCTCAGACTCAGACTTGTGGCACAAGGCGATGATGGACGAGCTCAACAATTTCGAGAAAATCGGACTATACGAAGAAGTTGAGCGTCCACGCGACCGTAAAGTCATCGATTCGAAGTGGGTCTTCAAAGTCAAACGCGGTCCCAACGGCGAAATAGAGAAGTACAAGGCCCGCCTAGTCGCAAAAGGCTTCACGCAAATTCACGGCGTCGACTACACGGACACCTTCGCCCCCGTAACGAAATTTGCAACCATTCGAGCCCTCCTCGCTCTCGCCGCCAAGCACGATCTCGAAATCCACCAGATGGACGTCAAATCCGCCTTCCTTAATGGGGAACTCGACGAGGAAATCTACCTCGAACCCCCTCCGGGCTTTCGCCCCTCACGCTACAAGGTCTGGCGTCTACTCCGTGCACTCTATGGTCTCAAGCAGGCGCACAAATCGTGGTACGAGCGCCTATGCGCCGTTTTTGAAGCACTCGGGTTCACGCGAAGTCAAGCCGATCACAGTGTATTCTACAAGGTCGAAGATGGAATCCTCATCATCGTCGCTGTCTACGTCGATGATAAATTAATGCTGTCGAAGGATCAAAAGGTGATTGAGAAACTCAAGGAACAATTCATCCGCGAGTACGAAATGACCGATCTCGGCGAAGCTCGCTGGATTCTCGGGATGGAGATCATCCGTGATCGCGACAAACGGACCATCGAGCTCTCGCAACGCCAATACGTCGAGTCCATCATCGAACGCTATGATATGGCCGACAGTCGCTCTGTCGTGACCCCAATTGACGCCAATGTCAAATTAATTAAGCTAGACGAGTCTGAAACTGACACGAAAGAGTACCAGAGCGCCCTTGGGGCACTGATGTACGCAATGCTCGCGACTCGACCCGATCTCACCTTTGCAGTCGGCACCCTCAGCAAACACGCCGCCACGCCAGGTCATGCACACGTTACCGCGCTGAAACGTGTCTACCGCTACTTACGTGGTACATCCGACGCGCGCCTCATTTTTCGGGGAAGTGCAAAAGGTGACCTACTGGGCTATGTAGATGCTGATTGGGCTGCCGACGTCAATGATCGCCGGTCCATCACTGGCTACGTTTTTATTTTAGCTGGCGCTGCTATCAGCTGGTCCTCGAAGAAACAAACTTCGGTCGCTCTCTCGAGCACAGAAGCCGAGTATATGGCCGCTGCAGCCGCTACAAAGGAAGCCATCTGGCTTCGCACTCTATTCCTTGAACTCGACAAGCTATCGTCCCGTCCGACTACGCTACTGATCGATAATCAATCTGCGATGGCTCTCGCGAAGAATGCCATGTTTCACGATCGCACGAAGCACATTGCAATTCGACATCATTTCATCAGGGAGAAGTTGGACTCAGGGGAAGTAGCAGTCGAATATGTCCCGACGACGGATCAAGTCGCCGATGTTCTCACGAAGGGACTCACTCGCGAGAAGCACAATCGTTTCTCTCGCGGCATGGGTATTACCTTCTAATCCATCACTCGTCGAGTGGGCGTGTTGTAAATTGATAGTATGTGGTACGTCGAGGACAGATTAGGTAATCACGTTGAACATTTTGTGCGGACTTTTCATTCCTACGCACCTCAGTCTAGTATTCCATACTCGAGACTGAGGTGAGACACTATTTAGCTTTACAGCCGTTTTAGTTACTGATAGACCTTCAGTTCTACTCCGTCACTTCGTTAGGTTGGTCTAATAAAAAGTCTAGTATTCCATACTCGAGACTGAGTTCTACTCCGTCACTTCGTTAGCCTTCAGAACCTCGGAACAAAAGCGAGGAACTCTGGGAAAGGAACGTCGTAGTAGTTCTGCACCACCAGGCAATCCTGGATTAGCCTTCAAGCAGGCCAAATCTATCCGGGTCGTGTTGTCGAGGATGTGTGAGAGCAAGTAATGTGTTAGCTAGTAAAAATACCAACCTTGTAAGAGCATCAGCGAGACGTTTGAGGTATGTGACCGTGAAGGGGAGCTTCCCCATATCCCTCTACAGGTCAGTGTTGCATTCCAGATTGTCATGGGTAGTGCACCGGCGCGGGGGCAGCGGTTGAGGTGCTGGCGAGGCAAATCTCGAACGTTTGGATGATGGGGGTGATGGGAGATGTATCACGATTAGGCAGGCTGATGGTCGCATTTTGAGTGTCAATGTGACGATGTCGGTGCTTTGGATGTCGTTGAGTGGGAGTGCCAGTGGTGCTGCTGTTGTGAACGTGAAAGTTTCGTTGGGTGCGGTTGGGCCCAATATGGAAATCCCACCACCACAAATTCCTCAATTAGGCAACAGATACGGTCACAAAATCGTACCCGTACCCGAGGTATCCCTGATATTTGCCTAGGAACAAACATATCAATAATCAAGCTCGAGAGAAGTTGGAACAGAAGGATGCAGGAACAACAGAACATTGATGTTGCCTGTCAACGAAAGGTGGGACATATCAGATCTCCATCCGATCATCAAAAGAAGGGTGAGAATCCAGATCTAGAATAGATCAGGAATGTGAACAGTCAGGGGTGTCCCAATGGGGAGTGAAGCGCAGAGAGGGAAGTGCACGATGGTAGTCACACATTATGCATACTCACAGCTATGGACTGCTGTCCTGTATTATCCAAAACACTTCTACTACTGTTATCCAATATTATGAATAATCCTGCCAGGGTGTGGTGTCTCAGCATGTGCGTGGTTCCGAACCTCAAGCTGAACATCATTGGTCACCATACCTTCTTGCGTACATGACGGAGATGAACGTTGTAGCCCAGAAGCGTCTCTGGTTGATGTTCTAATGCAGTGCGTACAGCAGCTTCAAATTTCACGAATATAAATCTCATCATGTGTTTGCTTTGTCGTGAAGGGGAACACAAAATAGTGTTATCTCCCAAAATTGAAACAAGAAAACTATGTGGCAGAACTTACACGCTGTAAGGGATGGCATGGCCATTGGGTCACACTAGCATGACTTCTCAAATTGATGGCCGAATAAGTTCGGAATGCTAACAGGTCACCCAACACTCCTTCTGAATCTAGATATCTGATGTTCTGAGCTGGGCACTATGTACGTGATGTGGCACGCACAGCAGCCTCATGTAAATCTTCACTATTCGCTTCCTGTGAACTAGAAAATGCATTCATGAGGCGTGCTCAATTCTTGAGTTGTCAAGTCAAGAGTTGTCAGACCCTGTGTACGTGAGCGCCAAAACAGTGCTAGCCGACCGGCGGGAACTTCCATGCAGTTCCCAGAAGGGGTTGGGACCGTCCGGAGTGGCTACTGGCACCGACGGACTTCAAGGTTTAGAAGTCGACATTTCTGAAGTTTCGAAGTCACTCATTCACTGTGGAAATGTACTAGGATAATTGGAATAACTAGATGCTGAGCGTACCGGGTCACCATACGAGACGACGACAAAAGTAAGTTTATTATTATTATCTTTTTTACACTTTAACACTACATGACACACAACGTGCGACGACGCAGCCACGAGCCACGACCCCGTGGCGCTGGAGGCAACGGCGAAAAAATCATAATAGCAGCCCACCAGTCCAAGTTGGAAGCGAGACACGGTCAGTAAGTCTTTTTTAATATACTTCACACTTGTAACATGCAGCTCTGGCTCGAGCAATGATAGCTGCAAACACCGAGACGACGCGACACGAGGACCGCAACAACCATACTACGCCATCGTGACCACGACCATGCGAATCCGATGGCGATGCGACGCGCTTCAGAGCCTACAACTATGGCGTGACACGGCTCAGACCCGAGGACCTACGCTGCGACGATGATGCTGGGCGGCCCAACACGGTAACACTTTTTTTAATTATTTACTTTAGACTTCAAGTTCATAGTACAGGAATAGTTCCAGTTTGAGCTAGGACGGGGTAACCGTCTCTCAGAAGTACGGTGGGTTGGGCTTGGGTTATTTCCATCACACATTAGCCATGGAGGAGCTTTCGCAAGCGTCCGGCTCCGTCGCGCTCTCCTACGGTGCTCATTCAAACCTCTGTGTCAACCAAATCCATCGTCACGGAACGGAAAACCAGAAGGAGAAGGACCGCCACGGAATCGAAATGACGCGAAGCAACCCGGCGACGCACTCGGGATGCCGACGACGGCAACACGGTAACCCGACAATGACGCGAGATGATGCAAGGACTTGGACCCTCATTGTGACAACGACATGGTAAAGGTTTTTCTTATTGCAATAATTTACATTATACTTCGCATCGACCCCGCCGTCTCAAAAGTGGACCTGACGCGTCGAAAACAGATCCACCACATTCACGAATGGACCTGTCAGCTCAAAAATGACTCCGCCATCTCAAAAGTCGACCCGATGTGTCGAAAACGGGACTCCTCATGTCAAAAACCATGGTGTCGCCCCGAAAATGGACCCGCCGCATCACGAATGGACCTGCTGTCTCAAAAACGGACCTACCTCAAAATGGATCCCGTCGCCTCAAAAATAACCCTGCCATCTCGAAAGCAGACCCGTCGTAAATGAGTACTTGATGGGCTGTGTAGTAGTTGTATTTAGCCTACTTAAATTATAGTGTACGTTGGTATATTATAGATACCATGCGAAGTATTGACGATGTTCTGCACTAGATAGCCCATCCTGAGTGACTACGAAGCTCCAGAAATGCCAACTCCTAAACCTTGAAGTCTGCTACCGGGTGCCACCGCGGACCCAACCCCTTCTGGGAACTGCATGGAAGTTTCTGCCGGTCGGCTAGCATTGTTTGGCGCTCACGTACACAGGGTCTGACAACTCTTGACCTGACAACTCAAGAATTGAGCACGCCTATGGGGTTACCACTAATAAAGTCACTTATTACTTACACGGGATGGATGGTCACCACCGCGGATGGGAGTCACAAAGTAAATAGACATTTGTATGTGCGGGCCAAACGATATGGAGATATAGCAGATTCCTGCGAGGGAAGCCTAATTGCGAAACAAAGCGCCTCGCTGTGTCCGGGCGTCAATACAACACGAGGAACACAGGCCCATCAGAATCACCAGTCGCACAAGAGGATATATTAATCGCTCACTGGCACCACCAAGTTGCTTCTCACAATTTCAACCCAGCACCCACTCTCCAGCGCCCAATCTCCCCCCAGACCAACCCCTCTGAACATCTCTAGTTATTTCCTCGTGACATCCCTCCTATGCCTCAGAGAAGAGACAGCCACCGAGCCCCTCAGGCTCTAAAGATATTCAATGGATACGAAAGCGAAGTTGAATGCGTCGCTTTCTCTCCTGATGAAAAGAGGCTCTTCAGTGGATCGGTGGATGGAACGTTGCGACAATGTGACTTGCAGACAGGAGAACAAATTGGCAAAGAGTGGAAAGAGCACACTGACGTAGTGTGTGCAGTAGACGTGTCTGAAACGATGGTGGTCAGTGGCAGTCGTGACCACAAAGTAATCCTATGGAACAAAGAACCTGGGGAGGTGAAGCACATCTTCGAGGGTCACCAGGGCACTGTGCAATCAGTACAGTTTTCACCTGAGTATCATCAAGTCGTATCGGGATCCTTTGACACGACAGTGCGATTGTGGCACGTTGACACGGGCAAGTTGGCATTCAAGCCAATTCAGTGCAATGGCGCTGCACCACACCCTGGCAGGATTATCCATAATTGTGGGTAACAGTAGTAGAAGTGTTTTCGATAATCAGTGACAGCAGTCCATAGCTGCGAGTATGCATAATGTGTGACTATTATCGAGCGCTTCTCTCTCTGCACTTCGCTCGCCATTGGGATGTCCCCAACAGTTTATATTCCCGATCTATTCCGGATTCTCGCCCTTCTTTGGATAATCGGATGGAGATCTGTTATGTCCCGCTTTTCATTGATGGGGTTTTGTTGTTCCTGCATCCTTCTGTCCCGAAGTCTTCTCTCTGTTCGTTCCTGAATGATACCAATGATCAAACCTTCATGTTTCGATCAAAACGTAGTCGTATGTTGTTAAAAGAATTGCTTGATTGGGCCAGTACAAAAAACATATGCAGGAAAAAAAGAAAAACACACGAAAGACGGTGATAGCGGTAATACCATAGCATATAGTGAACTCTTACAGAATACTGTCAAGACGCGGGCGGCACGATACTAGCCTAAGCGGGACCAAAGCGCTTCGAAAGACCTCCGCATGGCTAGGCAGATAGCAGCTTGACGGTGAGCATATGCAATAACACCCTCCATCTCAACGAGGCCCAGGTCAGTTCTTCTAGACGCCTGAGTGGTCCACCAGGCTGCCTGCCACGTGAGGAATGCCAAAACACGTCTCATCTCCTCCGAGAGAAGCTCCACCTCCTCCGCCCACCTATTGGCACGTGCCCGCGCCTTGCACCATTCGATTCGCATGACTGTGTAGAGGGGAATATTAGTATATATTCCTGTCTGAACGAGCATGCACTTACCCTCCTGAAGTTCACCACTTCCATGTCCCGACTGCGTTATTCCTGCAGCACCTTGCGCCTTCCAAATCCAAGATACTGAGAGTAATCTGCGACCCTCGGAGAGATTCCCTGTTTCCTCCAAGCCCTCCGCCATGCACCGAATATCGTCACGATTGAGGACCGGATACTGGTCACCCCAGTCTAATTTTGCGAGAGGTATAGCGAGTGCGCCCAGAGCGGTTCTTGCAGTGGAGTATTTCTCAGCTGTGGCGTCAATCTTCGCCTGAACGGCTTTGATAATCGTCTGCGAGCGCGTATTAGCTCGCTGACCCGTAATCCATTCCTTTTTGAAAGTGACCAGATGGCTCTTGAGTCGAAGTTGTTGACGTAGCTGTTCAAGAGCCTCGTTGGCTTGCGCTTGACGAAGCTTCCATTCGATCTCGGACAGTTTGAGGTCACAATGTCGACCCTTCTCGGCAATAGCGGAGGGCAACCACAGTGGCAGAGCAAGCACACCATGATCACGCTC
>MU124151.1:0-13893 GCA_014904935.1 Melanogaster broomeanus
GTGACTCGAGGCCACATCAATGACTCCATTCAATCTACTTGGAGTTCAACAGACAACTCTGCTGACTTCTGGGATGACGTTCTTCAGAAGCCCATCGCTGATATCGCTCGCCAATACGAGCAGTGGGCCTGCATCCAGAACCAAAGTACCAGACCTTTCTACAAGCATTTCCCTTCTAACAGTAATTTTTTTTCCTAGATCTTGTCGAGCGAGACTCCTTAGCAACATGCGCAAGCAAGTTACAAGATGTATTTCTGATGGATTAAGTGAGTAGACCGTCCCCTGTAAGCACTCGTTCTGACGCTTCGACTACAGGGAAGATCACTGGCAAGCGTGACATTGCTATGAACTACATCAAGTACGACGTAGGCATCGTGCAGGCTTACAACGTACAGCTCGTCAACTGGCCTGAGAAGGTCAAATTCGGGAACCCATCAACCATCGGAACTGTTGCAGAAATCCGTGCACTTCGCGATGCACTCAAGGCCGGCACGTGCACCTGGAAGAAGCTTACGCGTAGGGAGCTGGATGCTCACAGTGCAGAGGTAACCAACCGCGTGGCTTGTTGGTGAGGTCGTCAAGAAAACCCGCAAGAAGCGGTCAGACGCTGGAGTGCCGAGAAAGTGCAAGGCGCCTGCAGATGCACCCGGTACAGAGACACAAAACGCTTCTGCTCGGAAGAGGCCAAAGGCTTCAGTGTTGCGCACTCGGACTGTACCTAAAAGTGTAGCCTTTCTACCTGACAATGCTGATGATGACACAGAGGAGGAGGAAGAGGTAGAGGAGTAGGATTCATTCATTGCCATCCCCGTCAATCCGTTTCAAACGCTGTAGTTGTGTACAGAACTCAACGCAAAAATTACCAACCAAATTTGATCTACACCATCATAAGTCATCCCTGCTCGTCGTTGGCAACAGTAAGCTCGCGTGTTTGTACACTATGTCGGCAACGTGCAGTCGAGATAGTGAGGATATATTTAGACTATTAGATACCTCTGATTTCACCACTGAGAAATAGTACACAAAAGAACGGTCAAAATTGATCCACGCCGTCACGAGATATCCCTGCTCGTCGTCGGTGACAGTGAGCTCGAGTGTCCGCACACTGTCCGTGACGTTGGCGACGTGTCACTTCGCTGTCAGCCTGTCACATGCTCGGCTATGCCCCCGACGCTTGCCGGACTGACAAATATAGTAAGTATATATTTAGACTACTAGATACTTTTTGATTTCCGCGTGGCCAAGGTCACTCTTTATCAAAGGAATATTGAAGGAGGCGGTAAATCGACCTATTCCTCTCTACTTAGAGGGGTGACAGCTCCGCATTATCTCTTCTAATTACAGTGCTGGGGTGGGAGTCACAGGTGGCATCTGGCACTGGCACGCGTTTATGCATCCACGGCGAATCTTGACCGGATGATGACCGCGCCAGAATCAAAGCCGACTCAGGTTGCAGACACAGCATAACGTTGGCTCGCCATTCTTTCCAACTCTCGTCCCGTCCCAGTGATCGCTTTGTCATGATTTCCACTTGATTCTCGACAGTCCGCCGACTTCCACCACGAAATAACAAGCAATACCTGTGTAGGCGGTCTTGCCCATTTAGTTTCGGTGCATGTCTGACTTAGTCATTGTGCAGTGTTTTTGAGCTATACACAAAGACGGACGAAGACGCGATACGACCCACCAATGTTGTCGATCCACCTGCTGCAATTGAAACGGACGCGTTCTCGAACTCGTTGCAACCAACAAGATCACCAATGAAGTTCAATCATGTTGAGCCAGCGCAAACGTCCAGAAGACGTTCTGTAGAAAAGACGTCGCTGATCCATTCCGTCCAGGTATGGTGCGTCCATGTGTGCATTTCGGCACTCTAATCCTCGCGTCTGGTAGCCTCAGGCGGACTATCCCTTTTGTTGGCTTTCGTGTTGACCGAAACAAGACGTTTCCTTGGACTCCTTCGTCCTGTGAACGTATCTGCTACCTCCGACTAAGAAGGACTGGTATTCAGGTGTTCGCTCCGCCGTGTAAGTCTAGTTTAACACGATTCTGCTCACATTCTGATATCCAAGATACCATTGCAGATGCGATGCGGAGCGTTGACGATGTGGAAAAGGACACCTCTGACGGCAGGATTGTGGCTTTGCGACTACCCCTTTCCCTCAAACATTCGGTGTACTAATATCAAGATAGGAAAGCTTACAAGTGGGTCGCTACTGTGCTCTCAAGATACCCTTTCTGACCGTCAACAGACCTCACATAGATGATCCCCGGAGAATATTCCGGCATGCACAGCCATGTCCCACGCTCTTCAAAAACGACCACGGGCCGTACACCCAATTGTACGGGAGTTCTCGATGTGACCTCGTCCTAGGTTTTGGAACGATGTAAACAATCATGCGGCTTCAGGAACTGTCTGATTTGCGGTCAATTCCGCCCGCTCCACTCGGACTCTTGTTGCCCGTGCGACTGTGGGCACATAGGCAAATCAGATTTGGATGTCTTGGATCGACCGGCTGTCATGACTAACCTCGGTGAATGGTGTTTGTCTGCCAGTTGAATTTCCACGCTGAACGTGCATGTTTAGATGACTGCGACAATGACTTAGTGCCGCGGTCATTTACCACGTGTTTAGGATGGGATTGGCCTGCGGTGGTGAACCGACCCTCAGTAACAATATTACGGGCGACGGTCCTCGTGAAAACCGCCACGCCTGCGTGTCTCTTCCTTCGCTGTGGACATAAGAGTGTCTCAGAACGAGACCTGCTCAGGATCAGCGGCGAGAGTCTGAAGAGTATTATACGCCTTTGCGACCGCGACATATGAGGACGATACATCTATCGTGGCTCCCCATTTGATCGTATCCTCATTAGTGGTCAACGCCCACACTCTCGGTCTCATCAAGTTCGATGCGATTTACTGGTATTATCTAGACACTTCACGACAATTTATGATGCGCAGTCCTTCACGAAGGTGGGGTCTAACAACCAGCGACTACAAGTTTATCATTGACATATACTAGTGACAAGAAGACGAATGTTGTCGTAAGTCGCACGACAAACGGCTGGCACTGGCGTCCTATGACCTGTAGAAGGAATCCTGCGCTGTGCTCGATGAGCATGCTGTAGACATTTCTGTGGTACAGCATCTCGTGCTTCTATTCTGCGGAACTGGGGCCTGGTGGAACTGTATATCAGAAACGAGGACTCTCGGGCCGGAGGTGGCTCATTATTTCGCTCCCTAAACCCGATCACGCATGTGTGGTGGCTGCCATGTGTATCTACGAGCTTCGTGTAGACAGTGAGGCCATTTGGCCTCCCAGTTTGCGCGGCTACCTGGTGACGTGAACACTTTTAGCGTCAAGTGTCCAAGAAATATGGATCTCAGAGACATCCACAACCCAACAATGCTCAAACGGTCCCGAATTCATGTTACTCAGCGTCTCGAATCTCGATCTAACGTGACCCAAGGAGGTCAACCTGTGGCTCAGCAGTCGTCAGTCTGATCAGAATGCCTTCACAGCATCAATGAGGCCGCGAGGCGCCAATTGAGTGGCCACTGCCCGTTCGCACGCAGGCATTCGCGAGCCCTTTAATTCCCCTCTGGCGCCAGTTTCGCCGTTTTCCCAGGTTTCTCTGCGCTCGCCCAGGTATGACTGCTAGTAGCCGTGACAATGAAACCTTCGTTGACACTCACTACCTTACCTCTAGTCTCGCATCGCTTTCGACGACCAATGTCCCCCAGTTTCCGGTCAGCATCTGCGGTATCTACTGCTAGTTCGTCCATGAACGTTTCCGATGAAGACGACGCTGTGCCCTTTGATGGACATACTTCGCCGATCTACGCGGTCGCCTACTCTCCTGATGGCAAACAAATCGCCACTGGAGCAGCAGACAGACTGATTATAATTTGGGACTCAAAGACGGGCACCATGATCAAGCAGCTCAAAGGTCACACCGACGGCGTCAACGCCATATCCTTCTCCCGCGATGGTGGCAGGCTAGCCAGTGGAAGTGCTGACTACACTCTTTGCATATGGGACACCACCACTGGGGAACCTGTCGGGGAAAAGTGGGAAGCACATTCAGACGCGGTGTTGACAGTCAATTACTCGCCAGACGACAAAACGATCGCAAGCGGAGGGACGGATTCCCTGGTACGGATCTGGGATGCACAGGGAAAGATGAAGTTCGTCGAGATTACCGGGCACCCTGACGAGGTGAACTGTGTCACGTTCTCGCCTGATGGAACCTGTCTAGCGACAGCCTGCAGTGATAGCAACATTCGCATCTTCGATGTCCGCAGTGGGGACTTAGTTCTTGGCCCACTAGCAGGACATATGCGCTCCATCAGGGTCATTACATACAGCCCGGATGGTATGCAACTTGCGAGTGGCTCCGACGACCGCACCATCCGTACTTGGGATGCCCAAACTGGCGCCTTGCTACTCGGCCCTGTGGAGGGTCACACAGATTTTGTCTTACATGTTGAGTATTCCCCAGATGGAAAGACCCTGCTCAGTAGCTCATCAGATGGAACCATCCACATTTGGGATTCGGTTATGGGGCACCTCGTTGCAGGTCCATTGCGCAGGCACTACGGTCGGGTTGTTGCCAGATACTCTCCGGACGGGGCTCGCTTCGTTAGTCCTGCAGGGAATGGATCCATTCGCCTGTGGGATGCAACAACCAGGGAGGTTATTTTACCATTGGTATGCATATTCCTTCAATCTAAATCATGATTCATAAGTGGATCCAGATGACAGAGGTCGATAAACTTGACTATGAAATCACCAGCCCTTTCACAGGCCACACGAAGTTTGTCCAAGATGTCGCATACTTCCCGGATGGCATGCGTGTGGCCAGCGCGTCAAATGACGGGTCAGTTCGTATATGGGACGTTCAGACAGGTGCACAGCTCAAGCAGCTGGAGCATTCAAGTCAGGTTTACTCCTTGTCAATATCGTCCTCAGGGCAGAAATTGGTCAGCGGAGGATTTCGTTTCATCAGAATGTGGAACTGCACAACGTGGCAAGTTGCGCATCACGTTCCCAAAGGACATTCGAAATGGGTAAACTGCGTGACCTTTTCACCAGATGGGAGTTTCATTGCTACAGCGGGAGACAGTGGCGAGCTTTTCATCTGGAACTCACAGACAGGCCAGCGTATCAAGACGATGTCAGGCCACGACCCCAATATGCAAATTTGGAGTGTTACCTTTTCACCAGATGGGCAAAGAGTTGCCAGTGGCTCACAGGATACCACCATACATGTCTGGGATGTCCACAATGCCGAAACGATTCATGGACCACTCGAGGGTCACAGTGGTGAGGTCACATCCGTAGCTTTCTCGCCGGACGGCAAGACTATTGCGAGCGTCTCGACTGATGCCACTCTGCATGTCTGGGACTTCGAATTAGGCACGTTGAGCCTCGGGCCCATCCAACATAATCTGTACATCCACACAGTTTCATATTCGCCAGACGGGAAGACCATCTGCACCGCTTCTAAGGATGGCACCATATCCTTGTGGCGTGCCACTACTGGTGACTTGATTCTTGGTCCCCTCGAAGGTCATAGGCGGGACGTGTCGTCAGTTGCTTTCTCGCCGGATGGAACGCGTATTCTTACCGGCTCGTGGGACCAAACCCTGAAATTATGGGATTCCGCTACCGGGGAAGTTGTTAAATTTTCGGTGCGTTGGACTTTGTGGTGATGGATTCTGTGTTGCCACTGACGCGCGCGAACAGGATTCGATCCGTACGGAAGAAGATGTGAGTACTCGACATGATTCTCGCACACACACCATCCTTGATACCTGTCTGCGTCTTGAAGCACAACTCTCTGTTGGATGTGGGTTACTGGTTTCTGGTTGATACCAGGTCTCGCTGACGTATCCCATCATCCAGTTGCCCGCTGTGCCACTTTCCAGCACAACGCCCCGGGCAGGCTTAGCGGAGGGTGTAACGGATCAGTTGGATGTACGTCATCTCTATTGTTGTTTCCCATATTAAGCTCTTTTTTTTTATAGTTTCGAGCAACCTCTAGACCACCTCCCGCAGAGCGGTCCAACCCTCTGCGTCGCCTGGCGGGACTATGGTCTCGCTTGCCAACTCCCCACGCTCGACCTCCCGGACGGGCACCCGAAAGTCACCCTCATTCTGTTCTGTTCAGAGCTCGTGCTCTCTTCCGGCGTTCCCAGTTGCGCCCGCCCCAAGCTGATGACGTGGCGATCGAGTTACGGGAGAGCAGCCACTGGCCCAAAGTGACGCGCGTGGCATATGGGCAGACGAGATCAGTGAGTTTATTCCTGTGCCTTTCTTTCAATCATCACTCGTTCGGTTGTTCGTCCGCCTATATTCCATTCAGTTTGACCACTTAATCTAGACGGTGCGGCCTTGACTACTGACCTCTGATGCTGCAGCTTTTCGCGATCGCGCAAGACGTACCACCCCGGCAAAACATACCAATAGAACTCTCAGACGACGAGGCATCGGTCACTGACAGCGGTCAGCCACATATACGGGAGCCAGGGGACAGCTCAGGTGCTGCATCTGGCCAAGGAGCCAACGTCAGCACGGGACATTTACACCCTGACATATCAACTGCTGGACCAGCGACACAATCACAGATCGAAACCTCCCCTCGAGGAGCCGCAACAACGTCGCCCGTGCATGCAAGCCCCAGTGCCCCGATACAACTTCCAAATGTCCCGGACATGCATGGTGCGAATGGTTGTTGGTGTTATTGAATTGAATATGCCGACACCGACACCGACGACCCGACACTGGAGGGACTATCCTTGGATAGACATCCTCTGTTGCTGCCTCTGCCTGCTTATTGTCGTGACTCCAGCTCGAAATAACTCGCCACGTTTCGTTTCACGTTGTCATATATTCATCTCTTAATCCTTTGTACAATTGCGTGGATCGCGCGCCTCTTTGAATGACTCCCAGTGTTACTATACCCCAGCTACGGATCCCAGCTCAATTTCATGTTGATTCACTGTATTACAGTATGCATCTCTTACTCGACTCAATGTACGATTGTGACCATTCGACTGTACTTCAGTATGATATCCCCTAGTGTTACTATGTTCTAGCAGAGTCTTTCTTATCCATGTTCAAATCGAATCGGGCATTGGAGCATAGGATAGCCCAAACGGCGTAGCTGCCAATGATATAAGAAGGTAGATACAGTAGTGCAGCGGGCTATGAATGATCGAAAACGGGGTGAAAGCCAGGACGTCTGGCATGATAGCAGCTATTAGACGCGCAGCCTATGAATACCACAGTAGACAATAGGATGGTATCAGTACACGAAGGAATCGAAGAGCAAGGTGAATGAGTAAACAAGATGCGTGTAGGACTGCATGCGAAAAAAGGGTTGAAGGACATTACATTGTCATTGGGTGATTGTGGAATCCGGCCACAGTCCGGTACAGGGAGGGAATAGCTCCAAGTACCGCAGTCAGTACTAGGATTGATATGAGGTGGAGCAGTGTCACTTACGCTGCTAGGTCAATGTCCAGGAGAGAGAAGTCTGTGCAGCACGACGTGGGCATACTGGACTGTAATTGGGTCACTACCAGTTGAGGGGAGGCTATACATTTTACATGCTTGCTTTCAACGCATCCAGCTTGGATAAGCTTGAAGGGTCGATAAGATTCGACACGGCGTTCCTACATTTTCTTCTTCAATGCTTGCTGATTTGACGGACAGGATGGATGCTTCGGTGATATGAAGAAGCTCGTCGCTCCACGAAAACCGCTTAAGATATCCGCCAATGATCACCACTGCAGCCCTGCTGATGGAAGCCACAATGCGGACTACGTAGAGAGGGTGCAATGTCGCCTAGACGCTAGTACGGATGATAGGACCACAGCGTCCAACATGATGTTTATCACGACGACGATGGGAGAAGGGCCATGGCGACAATTATGGGCCATAATGGGGGCACCAATATGAGGAGAAATGGAGAAGTCGTGTGGTCGGAGGAGATCGGAAGACGGCACAGCGAAGGAGGGCACGCCACTGGATGTACAGTAGTGCGTCGAGTCGTGAGCCACACACGTCGACCCTCGGAGCACCCGCTGATGCGCGTTTGATACATACTGTAAGCAATGACCCAGTGACCCAAAAATAAGATTTCGGGATTTACCGGCTGTGCCTCATTACCAAGCTTGCACTCATCCACAGACTGTTAACGCCGCGGACGACTTCAATGATGAAATACAATGATGCATCTCGCACGCGTTTATCATCCGTATCACCACGACGAATCTTGACCCGGGTCATGGCCACGCCATAATCAAAAGATGTATAAGAGCATTCAGATTCAGGTTGCAGACACAGCGTAACGTTGCCCCGTCATTCGTTCCACGTCTCGTCCCGGCCATTGCTTTGTCACGATTTTCCACTCCAAGTCGGCCTACGTGCACCAGGAAATAATAGGCGATACCTATGTAGGCCCTCTTTCCCATTCAGTTTCGGCGCACGTCTGACTTAGTTACTGTACAGTGCCTTTGAGCTGTACACAAAGGCGGACGAAGACGCGATACGACCCACGAATGTTGTCGATCTGCCTGCAGAAACCGCAAAAGACGCGTCCTCGAGGCCGCCGCAACCAACAGGATCACCAAAGAAGTCCAATCATGTTGAACTAGTGCAAAGTTCACAAGACGTTCTGTAGAAAAAACGTTGCGTCCGTGTGTGGTGCGTCCGTATATCCATTTCGACACTCTAATCCTCACATCTGGTGGCCTCAAGGGGAATTATCCCCTCTGCTGGCTTTCAGGTTGGCCAAAACAACATGGTTCCTTGGACACCGTCGTCGCGTGAACATGTCTGCTACCTCCGAAAGGCGGTTGTTTTGGACGAGCAATGACCCACGGGTCAACTTCTGCCTGAGGACGTCTTCGGTGAACGATCTGACTAGACATCACCATGGAGGTTTGGTTTTCAGGTGTTCTCTTGGATGTGTAAGTCTAGTTTAACACGGTTCTACTCACATTCTGACGTCCAACATCCCATGGCAGATGCGATGCGGAGCGTTGGCGGTGTGGGAAAGGGCGCCCTGGCGGCGGGATTGTGACTTTGGGACTACCACTTTCCCTCAAACATTCGGTGTACTACGATCAAGATAGGAAACCCTACAAGCGGGTCTCTACTGCACTCTCAAGATGTCCAGTCTGACCGTCAACAGTTCTCACATAGATGATCCCCAGACAATATTCCAGCACGGACAGTCCACGTTCCAACGCTCTTCAAAAACGACCACGAGCCGTACACCTAATCGTACGGGACTTTTCAGAAGTGGCCAGATCCTGGGTTTTGGGACGATGTAAACAATCCTATGCGGCTCCAGGAACTGTCCGATTCGTGCGAAATTCCGACCGCTTCACTTAAACCCTTGCTTGCTCGTGCGACTGTGGGCACGCAGGCAAATCAGATTTGGATGTCTTGGATTGACAGCATGTCCTGGCTAACCTCGGTGAATGGTGTTCGTCTGCCAGTTGTATTTGCACACTGAACGTGCGTGTTTAGGACGGGATTGGCCTGCGGTGATGAATCGAATGTCAGTGACAATGTTACATGCGACGATGCTCGTGAAAACCGCCGCGCCTGCATATCTTTTCCTTTGCTGTGCACGTAAGAGTGTCTCATAACGAGATCTGCTCACCGGCGGGTCTGAAGAGTATCACATGCCTTTGCGACCGCGAAATACGAGGGGGTACATCTACCGTGGCTCCCCACCTGATCATGTCCTCACTATCGGTCAACGATCTCACGCTCGGACTCATCAAGTTCCATGCGATTTGCTGCTATTATCCAGGCACTTCATTACAATGTACAATGGGCAGTCCTTCAACAAGGTGGAGTTTACAACCAGCGACTACAACTTTATCATTGACGTATACTAGTGATCCCGAGCATGCAAGAAGGCCAATGCTGTCGTAAGTCGCACGACAAACGGCTGGCACTGGCGTCGTGTGACTTGTAGAACGAACGCAATCCTGCGCTGCGTTGTGCTGGATGACCCCGCTGTAGACATTCCTGTGGTATCCCGTGCTTCTAGTGTGTGGAACTGCAGTCTGATCGGCGTGTATATCGGAGACGAGGACTATCGCAGTCAGAGGTGGCTCATTATTTCGCTCTCTAAACCAGATCTGTTGTGACTTCCATGTGTATCTACGGGCCTCGTGTAGACAGTGAGGCTCACCGGCCTGCCAGTTTGCGGGGCTACTTGGTGACGTGAACAATTTCAGTGTCCAGTGTCCAACCAAATTTTTGTGTTGCTCCAAGAAATATGCATCTCAGAGACATCCACAACCGAACGGCGCTCAAACAGTCCCGGATTCGGGCTGCTCAATGCCTCGACTGTCACTCTAACATAAGCCATGGCGACCTGGCCTGACAATCTTCAGTCCGATGAGAATCCCTTCACAGCATCAGTGAGACCTGGAGGCGCCAATTGAGTGATCAATCGATCACAGCCCGTTCGCACGCAGGCATTCGCTAGCCCTTTAATTCCCCTCTGGCGCGAGGTTCGCCCTTTTCCCAGGTTTCTCTGTGCTTGCCTAGGTATGACTGCTGCTATCCGTGACAATAATGCCCTTCGTTAACACTACTACCTTACTTCTAGTCTCGCATCGCTGTCGACGACCAATGTCCCCCAGTTTCCGGTCAACATCTCCGGTATCCACTACTACCCCGTCCGTGGACGTTTCCGATGAACACGATGCTTTGCCCTTTGAAGGACATACATACGCCGTGATCTACGTGGTCACCTACTCACGTGATGGCAAACAAATCGCCACTGGAGCATCGGACGGACTGATTATAATTTGGGACTCAAAGACAGGAAGCCAGATCCAGCAGCTCGAAGGTCACACCGCCTACGTCAGGGCCATATCCTTCTCACGCGACGGCAGCAGGCTAGTTAGTGGAAGTGATGACCACACTCTTTGCATATGGGACACCACCACTGGGGAACCTGTCGGGGAAAAGTGGGAAGCACATTCAGACAACGTGCTGACAGTCACTTACTCGCCGGACGACGAAACGATCGCAAGCGGAGGGAGTGATTGCCTGGTACGGATCTGGGATGCACAGGGAAAGATGGTCGTTGAGATTACCGAGCACCCTGACTGGGTGCACTGTGTCACGTTTTCGCCTGATGGAACCTGTCTGGCGACGGCCTGCGGTGATGGCAACATTCGCATCTTCGATGTCTGGACTGGAGCCTTGGTTCTCGGCCATTGCCAGGACATACGAACTACGCCAGTGTCGTTACATACAGCCCAGATGGCATGCAACTTGCGAGTGGCTCCGGTGACTGCACCATCCGTACTTGGGATACTCAAACTGGCGTCTTGCTAATGGACCCCTTGGAGTGTCACACAGATAGAGTCTCACATGTCGAGTATTCTCCAGATGGGCAGACTCTGCTCAGTAGCTCAGATGATGCAGCCATCTGCCTTTGGGATTTGGCTACCAGGGAGCTCGTTACAGGTCCATTGCGAAGGCACTACGGTCCAGTTGTTGCCAGATACTCTCCTGACGGGGCTCGTTTTGTCAGTGCTGGAGCAGATGGATCCATTCGCCTGTGGGACGCGACAACGAGGGAGGTTGTTTTACCACTGGTTTGTGTATTCCTTTAGTCTACATCATGATTCACAAGCAGATCCAGATGACGGAGGTCGATAAACTCAAGTACGCAATCACCGGCCCTTTCAGAGGCCACACGAACATTATCAACGATGTCGCATACTTCCCTGATGGCATGCATGTGGCCAGCGCGTCATATGACCGCTCAATTCGTATATGGGACGTTCGGACAGGTGCACAGGTTAAGGAGCTGGCGCATTCAAGTGCAGTTTGGTCCTTGTCAATCTCCTTCGATGGGCAGCGATTAGTCAGCGGAGGTTTTCGTCACATCACCGTGTGGGACTGCACGACGTGGCAAGTCGCGCTTCAGGTTCCCGAAGGACATTCCAATTTGGTACGATGCGTGACGTTTTCACCAGATGGCGGTTTCATTGCTACAGCGGGAGTTGGCGGCGAAGCTGTTCATCTGGAACTCACAGACAGGTCAACATATCAAGACGATGTCAGGCCACGACCCCGCTAAGGCAGTTTTGACTGTTACCTTTTCACCAGATGGGCAAAGAATTGCCAGTGGCTCAGAAGATACCACCATACGTGTCTGGGACGTCCACAACGCCGAAACAATTACTGGACCACTTGAGGGTCACAGTGACGGCGTCACTTCGGTAGCTTTCTCGCTGGACGGCAAGACTATCGCGAGCGTCTCGGCTGATGGCACTCTGCGTGTGTGGGACTTAGAACTAGGCAAAGTGAGCCTCGGGCCCATCGAACATAATTCGACCATCTACGCAGTTTCGTATTCGCCAGACGGGAAGACGTCTGCACTGCTTGTCGGGACGGCACCATATCCTTGTGGAATGCCACGATTGGTGAATTGATTCTTGGTCCTCTCGGAGGTCACAGGCAGATTGTGTCATCAATTGCTTCCTCGCCAAATGGAAAGTGTATTCTTACTGGCTCTTGGGACCAAACCTTGAAATTATGGGATTCCGCTACTGGGGAAGTTGTCAAATTTTCAGTGCGTTGGACTATGCAGTTACGGATTGTATGTTGGCACTGACACGCACCAACAGGATTCGATCCATCCGGAAGAAGATGTGAGTACTCGACATGATACTCGCACCACTGTTAACCACTGTTCGCATCTTGAAGCACAACGCTCTGTTGGACGTGAGTAGCTGGTTGCTGGTTGCTGATTGATACCGGAGCTCGCTGACGTACCCCATGATGCAGTTGCCTGCTGTGCCAGTTCCCTGTGGAATGCCCCGGGCTGATTTAGCGGAGGACATGTTTGACGTACGTCATATCTGGTTGTTCCCCCTGTCAACCTCATGTTTTTGTAGTTCCTAGCAACCTCTGGACCACCTCCCGCCGAGCAGCCCAACCCTCTGCGTCGCCTGGCCGGATTTTGGTCCCGCTTGCGACTTCCCCAATCTCGACACCCCGGACGGGCACCCCAGCGCCATCTGGAGGATATCGAATTAGGCTCCCCTGCCCATGTAAGTCAATCCATCTCACGATTGTCAGTGGTCACGCAGTAGTTTAATATGCCCTCCTCAGTTCTCAACGTCCACTCGCCCAACCACAGAGGATTCATCTCAGCCTGGTTCTGCTGTGCTCAGAGTTCGTTCTCTCTTCTGGCGTTCGCAGGTGGCCCCGCCCCAACACGATGACGCAGCGATCCGGTTTCGCGAGAGCAACCGTTGGTCCAAAGTTACGCGCGTGGCGTATGGACAGCTGAGATCAGTGAGTTTATGCCAGTGCCTTTCTTTCGATCATCACTCGTTCGGTTGTTCGTCCGCCTATACTCTATTCAGTTTTATCACTTAAATCTAGACGATTGACTACTGACCTCCGACGCTACAGCTTTCCGCGAGGGTACAACAGACACCACCCCGGCAAAACATACCAATAGAGCTCTCAGACGACGAGGCATCAATCACTGCCGGGGATCAGGCACATACGCAGGAGCCAGGGGATGACTCAGGTGCTGTATCTGGCCAAGGAACCAACGTCAGCACGGGTCATTTACAGCCTGACACATCAACTGCTCCACCAGCGTCACAATCACAGACCGAAACCTCCCCTCGAGGAGCCGCAACAACGTCACCCGTGCATGGAAACCCCAGTGCCCCGATAAAACTCCAAAATGTCCCGGATATGCACGGTGCGAATGGTTGTTGGTGTTGTTGAATTGACTATGCCGACGCCGACACCAACGACCCGATACTGGAGGGACTATTCTTGGATAGACATCTTATGTTACTGCCTCTGCGACCCCAGCT